>JARCIV010000240.1:0-61696 GCA_029618585.1 Citrus australasica | reverse complement strand
AGAATTTAGATTTGGAGTGGCGAATTCTAAAGAGGTGGGCAAAAACTAATTTAAAAAATAAGTTGTGCACTCGGGCGCGCCGTCCTTGTACAGTAATAAGGGATACATATATTAATAATTTGAGCTTAGGGATAGTCTGATATATAAAAAAAGAAAATGGGATATTGATATTAAAAAAAAAAAATCAATTTTACGCTTCCCATACCACGTGCAGCAGCTTTCACACTGTCCCATTATCTTTACTTCCTAATGTGATAATATTTTTCAGATACTTTTCCACACTCTTCTACAATCTATGCTCTCTCTTCTACACTAGTCTCAGATTACTCTTTTTTCATTTCACATTCACCATTTCATCTTCTTATTTCATGTTCAACACTATTTTCTTCTTCATTCAAGAAGATCCACTTCTTCTCCCACTTAGCTTTTCTTCATGCGAAAAATAATACACATTTTCAACATCATATTTCTCTACTCTACTCTCTCTCTCCGCCAAAGATGGAGCCGCTTGAGCCAGCAGGTGAAGGCGGTCAGGCGTTGTAGCCCGCAAGCACAACACGATCTTTTTTTTTGTAAAAAATAAACATGGTCAAACTGGTCCGAGTCGCCAAATCAGGACGGGTCACCGGTTTTAAGCAAAACCTGTCAGGTCACACCGGCTCATTCCAGTTCTTTTGCATGATCGATCTGATGTCTGACTGGGACAGGTAAAGACACTGTTCCTGGTCGATTTTAATAAAAAAAATACATGATTAGTGAGTCAATTATCGATCTCAAAATTAACTTAATCGAACGGTGGAGTAAAACATACTTGTATTTGTTTGTACAGGTTTTGGGGTATATTACTATTTAGACATAATTGTATTTTTGGCATAATTGTATTTTTATCTCTTAAAGTATCAAAATTAAATGATTTTAGTCTCTAAAGTTTCAATTATGTTAATTGGATTTGTTGGCTATTACAAATATGTAATCTTGGTCACCAAATTTTAATTGTGTCAACTAAGTTCTCCATATATTACAATTATATTATTTTAGTCTCTTTGATATTATAATTGTGTAATTTTTATCCCTCAAAATTAATTTCAATTGTAGGATTATAAAATTTGAGGGACTAAAATAATATATTTGTGATACATTGAGAAACCTAATTGTCACAATTGGAACATGTGAGACAAAATTTTCAGAATTATAATACTTAATGGACTAGAAGTATAATTAAGTATACTGTTTATTAGAAACTAGTTTACAACACGTGTACATGCACGGGTTGTTTCGTTAGCGTTCTTTACTTGCTCATGGACACCAAAATGATAAGGCTGATTAATAAGGACTTGGTTAGTAAAATTGTAATCACAGTAGTATAATTGAAGATTAGATAGATATGTATTTATAATGTTGGTAAAAGAGAGATTGTTCAGACAAAATAAACAAAATATAATTACATATAAAATGAAAATTATTGTCACTTCCTTTCTCTTCTAAAGACTATTTCCCAAATTCTTTCGTGTGGCCGGTAGTAGAATGATACCTCGTCCTCATGATGAAAATCGTTTTCCCTGAGAAACTTATACCATGGCCGGACGATACTTTTATCTTTAATGCCGCGGTCGAGCATAACAACGTCCCATTGCAGAGGAGGTGCATTCTTCCTTAAAATTGTCAAGTTATTGTCACATTCTTTCAGATATTTCCTTGCATGTGATGGGATTTCCTGCATATCATTTATACAGATTAATAATGTGATTGAAATTCTCATAATAATGCAAGTTAATCTGATTGCATGTTACCAGCGGTTGGGGAGCACCCAGTATACATTGGGTTATTTCTGTTGTCCAGATATGTTGGCGGGAATGAAGTATTGGTTTGCCACATGTCTGTTGATTCAGGGAAGGTGTAAAATGTAGATAAAAAAATGGTGTTATCATCGCAGGCAAAGAAGTTGATGATGATAGACTCGTAGATTTTTAAATCTGCCCTGACGTCTGCGAGTCCATCTGCAAAAAAATATCTGCCTCGGTGTTGTTGGACTCGTATTGGGTAGGTTGCTCCATTGTATTTGAACCGAACCTCTTGTGGGTAATTCGGCGCCTATTGTTCATGGTAGAATGAGGGTATTTCTATGAATGTCTGGATATAAAAAGGAAGAAATTGTATGAAAAGAAATAATATGTCAAAAGAGAAAATGAAAAAAGTTAAAGGAACTAAACCAAAATGATATAAAGTTCCATGCGAAAACTACAGTCAAAGGATAACTAACGTATATAAAAATCAGTAATATATGAAATGTCAAGAATGAAATGCAAAATAGAGCAAAAATACTATAACTGAAGCATAACTGAAGTATGATGAGTATACAACAGAAAAGCAAAGTCAAAATGCTATATATTTAAAGTAATAATGTGGTAAATCGAAAAGCATGCAAATGCAATGGAAGCATGGAAGCCAGCAAAAAGAGACAAAAACAGAACAGGCAAGGCAGGAAACAGGGAAAAAACAGAACAAAAGAATTGTAACTCTAAAGAAATAATATGATCAATCAAAAACCATGCAAATGGAATGTAAGGAATAACAAACAGATGCAAGGGAACAAAAAAAAGCTTTTTCTATTTTAAACTATAACCTGGTCATTGTGCAAAACTGCTCTGAATTGGATGATTGCAGGTGGTCTTACAATTGGATATCTAATATGCATGAACACAATATTTAGTAATGTTAAAAATTTAAAGTGAAAAAATAATCTGTTGGAAGATATCAACTTTTTAAGAGACACTCCTTACTCTGGTTGAAGCGGTGGAGGATGCGATACTCATTTTGGGTTTCTCTGAAGTGAAAGTATGGTGATAGGATGTTGAGATGAAGTTTCCAGAAGAACATGTAATATGGCTTAATAGTTGAGTGGACTTGATTAATTGATTTATCTTCTCAATGCCATAAGTGGCGGTAGGTTTTTGTTGGAAACGGTGCAACTCAATAGTTGCTTCTTGAATGGGAAAGCTAGTGATGATGTGAAGAGTCTGAACGTGAATAGTTGTGGAAGTAACCGAACGGTTTTTTTGTGAATGGTTTCAGAACTGATTGAACTTTAGTGCTATTTGTGGTGTGCATGTAATAGTTGGGCCTTAAATGGGTTAATTTTTTCTATGAGGTTTTCGCCTTAATGGATTAATTAATAGATTAATAATTTAAAGTTCACCCAATGACTAAACTATTTTACACGTTCCTGTGGTGGTAATTAAATTTCACGATGGTTATTATTTTGTTATTAATAAAACGATGCATATATATATATATATATATATATATATATATATATATATATATATATATATATATATATATATATATATATATATATATATATATATATGTATGTATGTATGTATTTTTCTGACTGTGTGTCTGTGTCAAAGCGGTTATGTTTGATTAAGGAGGCAGTTTTAAAAAAATTATAGATTGCTTGTTGTTATTGTTGGTGGATTCTTAGTATTTAAAATCAATGGAATTTTCTGCAAGAAGTGATCACAAAAGAGTAGCACTGTTTCAGAAAGCATGGCAAAATAATTGAAACTGATAGTCAATTCTCAATATTTAATATGAATCGAATTGTATTGAAGATTGTAATAAGTTAAATTATATAATGCAGTCATAATGTAATGTGGAAGAATTGATTATTAAAGAATATGACTGTTTGAAAAAGCATGACAATAGAATTGAACCTGATATTAAACAACTGAAATTTACCTTTTAATGTTTCTGAACACTTCTTTGAATACTACATTGGTAGTGGAATTCATGCTTTTCTGCTCATCATCATGAATCGGGATTTTTAATCCTTTTGCTGAGTTGACCCTTGACAATGCAACGTATAATTGGCCATGAGTGAATACAGGTTTTGGCAAATAAAGTCCAACCATGGATAGCAATTGTCCATGTGACTTGTTAATTGTCATTGCATAAGATAGCATAATCGGAAATTGTCTTCTCAATAGTTTAAACGGACAGGGTGATTGTGAAGGCAACATTGACATTCTTGGAATATAAACAGCGAGACCAATGTTTTTACCTGAGATAATTTCAGTTGCAATTACATGTTTTGCCATCTTTGTTACCACTAATCTAGTACCATTACATAGACCTTGATTTTGGTCGAGGTTCCTTAACAGCATTATAGGACTTCCAATTTTAAGTTTGATAGAATGAGTTGGCAAACCGGATGTGTTCAATGAATTAAGGAATTTAGTAGTAATTGATTGGAAATACGAATCTTCACTGGTTTCTGATTTATCAACAGAATCAGAGCTTAGATATTCCATGTGATCACCTATGATTTGCAAAATTGCAATTTCAGTGATGATATTTTTGACTGAGCAAGTGTCAATTAAATAAGTAATGAGATAATTACCTGGAATGAAGGATAGTACGTAATGATTGATTTGTTCTACTATTTCATTTGTTGAAGCTAGTATTGCCTTGGATTTAAAGAATTCAGGATTATTGTGGTGTTGATCTAAGTCTGGGAATGTTGATTTGACTATAGCACTGATTGGATCATCATATTGAGTAATGAGTAGATGAGCAGGAACTTGAATTGTAGCATAACCATCGTTTTCATCACCTATAATTCCATCTCCAATGTCTAGAATCCATTTAGCAAATGTGGCAGTTTCTTGTTCATCAACTGATTCTAGATTGTTGTGTAAGCGCATGTTTTTTGTCAAGGTCAATATTTCACACGAATCATAGATAGGATGAATTGATTGCTGCATTTACAATGTCTGAGCGGGTTCCTCTTGGGATGACTGGTAGTATTTGGTGAAAATCTCCCCCGAATACTATAACTTTGCCTCCAAATATTTGATTTGAGCTTGATTTATTTGTGATAATGTCTCTTAAACTTTGATCAAGTGCTTCAAAACAAAATTTGTGGGCCATTGGTGCTTCATCCTAAATTATTAGACTTGTCTGGTTCAGTAATTCTGCTAATTGGGTCCCTTGATGGATATTACATGTTGAGTCTTCAAAAATTGGTACAGGAATTTTAAATCTGGAATGTGCAGTTCTGCCTCCAGGTAATAATAGAGAGGCTATTCCGCTAGAAGCAACAATAATAACAATTTGATTCTCTGCTCTCAATGAACTTGCTAATGTTCTCCATATGAATGTTTTTCTTGTGCCTCCAAATCCGTATAGGAAAAACATTCCACCTTCATTGTTGTTGACAGCTTGGATAATTCTGTGATAAATTGTTTTTTGTTCATCTGTATTGATAGGTAAGCTAATGGAGAAATATATCTGACATAAAAAATTCATAATTAAAGAAACAATGAGTAACTTAAGTATACATGTTGAATTAATATTACCTGCAATCCACATATTCTTTAATCTTATCATTTTGATTGATAGCATTCTCAAGTGTACCATTAGCATCATGAATAACAACAACAGTGACTCTGTCATAACCTTTGTTTATATATTTAAATAGATATTTAATGGAAGTATTTTGATTACACCATTCAATATTTATATGTGCTTGGTATTTTCTCAGCAATTTTGCATTGTAAGGTACTATATATCTATTATCAATAATAACTCCATTCTTTGAAATGGTACGACCATCGTTTCTTCTACGATAGATTGGATAGCCATTTGAATCTAAAACAGTTTGAGGGTGAAACATTTTAGGGTAAAAACGGCTACACTTGTCTTCTTTCATACATGGAGAGTTAGGTTGGAGAATTCCACATGGTCCATGTACCATATGATTTTGGACTAATGTATAGAGTTCAGGTTCATTTTCATGCGAAGGAATTTCTGCTGATATTATGTGGTCAATGTCATCTGAAGATGGATATTTATTATCTGGATGTAAGAATAGCAATAAATGCACATGAGGAAGTCCTCTTTTTTGAAATTCAATTGTGTGCATATCTGCAATTGTTAGCTGATTGTATTAATAGTGGAACAATAATATAGAAATTCTGTATAGTTGTATTATATCAAGGAAAAATGAAAAACAATAAACAAATGTGTAACTTTAAAAAGCATATTAATGGCAAACTCACATGCGACTACTTTTCCAAGCAGGTGTTTTTTTGTTAAGTCAAAAAGCATCTGCTCATAGTTCAATTTGAAAACACGTGAGATAAGATCTGGTCTATCTGTTGCTTTTAGATTCAAAGGTGCAAGCACTCTACGAATTTCAGGCCAATTTGGATTACATGTTAAAGTAATAAAAAGATTTGGAAAACCCACATGGCTGCATATTGCCATACCATCAAAATAAAGTTGGTCCATATAGCGTGGACTGCCAACAAAGGTTGACGGCAAAATCACTCTTTTTCCTTTTGAAGAGCCTTTACTGCTTCCAGCATCCAATGATGTTTGTAAACTACAATGCTTGTCAACTCCAAGTTTTTTTTTATTGTTCCTAATGTAGTTAAGTCTTTCAGACTCAACCATCGTGTATGCTTCAACAATGAATTGTTCGAATAGTTTTCTAGAATGCAACAAAGTTTGTGCTTCATTTTGTAGTCTATAAGCAAACCATTCTCTCATCATTCGACGATTTCTCTTCCTTTTTCTGCTACTAGGTGTACAACGGTGTACAACGGTGAAGTATATCAGGTCTATATCCATCTTCACCATAAGGGAAAGAGTAAAGGGTATTGGAGTCCTAGATAGCTAGAGTGTAATTCATGGATTCTTTGTAATTCTCCATTTTGAGTTTCAACAATAATATCCCTTCTTGAGTCTGGATAAAAATCACCAACAATCAAAGTAGGAACTTCAGAAACATTTGGGAGATTGTATGTACGACCATCTTTCTCACGTGTAGCTATCAATCTCAATTTTACATTATCGACTTGGGTATCTGTCAATCTGTCCCTGGCCATTCTAAAACATTTTGCATGGACATTGCACTCATCCAGCATTTGACTTAAAGTTGAAACAATCTCTGGTTGAATTCCAACATGTTGACTGCAAAAAACAATATAAAAACACATCCATCGGTGTCACAAAACATGCTTTCCGAATTAGAATACTTCATATTTGATAATAAAAGAAACAAAAGAAGTACTACCTCATTGTATTAATTCTATTTTCAACTTCATTCTGCGTATCAAAGATATACAATTGTGGAAATTTTGGTTGCTTTCCAGGCATTGGTAATAAGCTGCCTATTCGATGGCATGGTTGACCCTGAATTCTAATTGTAGGAGGTCCTCTACTTTCATTAATTGATTTATCTAGCTTAATACCAGTAGACGTAAAGGCAAACATCATGTTGTATGTCCGTTTGTTACACTGATAATTTTTACTATCACTTGCTTTACCATCAAACAGAAGTCATTCAAGATATTTCGGTGGAATTTGTAATAACAGAAGCTCAACTTTCCCATCTCCACAACATAAGGTGAATTTTGGACTTTGTTGTATTTCCACATTTTTGCATTGCAATGTCTACATTCCATGGCCTGATCACCCAAGTCAGAATAGCCTGAAATTGTCTAATGAGATAGTGGAATTTAATTTAAAGGATATCAGTTGATATCGTTAACGTTATATCAGAGCTATAATTATTACCTTCAGTATCGATTGCAGCTTCATTAGTATTGGATTCGCAATTTTCATCGTCAGAGAAAGAATTAGAATCAGATGCTGTAACAATTTACGTTAGATATCATAGATATAATTAAAATTTGGGCAAAAAAGTGAGTGAGGATTTTCTATCATCATACCTTGTGGAGATTCACAATTTATATCTTCTAATGAATCAACTGTTATGACTTAAGAATAGAGACAAGTTAAGTCAAGTCAAACAGATTAATGTATTTATAAAAGAAAACATCTTATTTATAATTTCTCACCTTGACATTGTATATCTTTCAGAGTGGAATCTATACTTGCCTCATGTGATCTGTCAGGTTGAGCCTTTTTTTTTTGCATGATACCTTTTCTATACATTCTAGCTTTACCTGAGGTACATGCATTTGCATGTGCATTCTTTTGCATGTTTGCAATTGATATCAATGAAGTTGTTTGGTATATCAATTCACCACAACAAAGATTTGAAATACACAGAGACCAAATTATACATCAAAGTAATTCCAAATGTTCAATTGTGTAATAAAAACAAAATTAAACATGCAAGTTGAATTTAAGTAGTTTCGAAAATCAGTCATGGAGGAATGATCAGACTCAGCTGTAAAGATATTGTATATAGATGAGTAAGTTCTAGATATAGAATCGACTATGTGATTGATCTGCATTTTTAGAGGTCAAGAATTTAGAACGCAATTTATAACAAAGGATAGAATATTTTGTGAATTAATAAACAAATGTTAACTGACATCAACCAAACGATGCCAAATATAAAATGTCGGTTTGGGGGATTAAATGTGATTTGACGTTTTTATATAATGGATTTCATAATTAATGAACAGATTTATTTTGGCATCCAAAATTACAGCTAAAGATTCATGTGTAAATTTTAATAAAAAAATCTTAATTGACAAAAAGCAAGAGATGGCAAATATCAAATCTGCGTTTGCTAGATTAAATGTGATTAGACATTTTGACAATTATCATTATAATAAAAATAATTTGAGCATCAAATTGAAATTACAACACAAAATTACAACTAAAGATGCAGGGTAGAGAAAGATAAAAAAGAAAATTTAGCATTAAATTGAAATCACAACACAAAACTACAACTAAAGATGCAGGGTAGAGAAAACTTTGATATCGAACGCTGTCCAATCTCTCTTTGATTGATCAATGTGTCATATTTTCAATTCTCATCTCTAATAGAATCGAAATAATCCTTGCCTTGAATATGTCCTCACTTAGCACTGATTATACTAAATTTCCAAATTAGTTGTGCAATAGTAATTTCCTATTTTACTGATTCTAATGACTTACCATTAATATTTGAGTTGTCAAAAAACTGAGTTTTTAATTAGTAAATGTCAGCTTATATTTTAGTTCATGTGCAATTCCCTCCAAAAAAACCTTAATTCATGAGTTATCTAGACTTGTTAACATTTATCAGCATTCTTGTATTGAATCGAAATAATCCTTGCATTCAATATGTCTTTATCAATTATCTTAACTCATTAACATTCATCAGCTAACTTGAAGTGATTACATTCATTAAGATTTTGACAACAACAATGCACAGATTGGAATTTCATCACAGGGTTAACAAATAGAGTAATGCAAAGTCCCAAAAAACTACTGTTTCATTTAATCAAAGAGGAAAAAACCAGTTTTGTTTGCAACTACAAAATCTATTTAACGAAAATTAATGTTCCAACAACGTCCTCCATGCAAAGAGTAAAAAAAACCACAAAAACTGTGACGGGGTAAATATTACAATTTGACCATACGATCATAAAAAAACATCCAAGGCAACATTTCAACAACATAATTCATTCAGGCTGAGAAAGCTTAGCTAATTTGTTCGAGGAAACTTCAGCAGGTGAAATCTGAAAGTTTTTTCGCTCATTATCCAACTCATCAAAAGATACACGCTTAGTTGGTGTCAATGGAATCCTGAGAAGAGGGTCATGATCCCCGGTAACAGACACTGATTGCTGCATAAAATATTAATTGATCAGTAAGCTAAATTCTGTTGACATCATCCAAAAATACACCAGCAAAAACACACAACGGCAACCCCAACTTACAGATTCAAACTCTGTAGGCTCACTGGAGCCAAGCCTTGACCGACCATGATCAGCAGTAATAGACAGAGATTGCTGCATCAAATATTGATTGATGAGTCAACTAAATTTTGTTGCCATCATTGCAACATACACCAAGAAAAAAAGAGAAAGTGATGCAATCCTACCCCCCAAGGGTATTGGATAGAAGACTCCAAGAGACTTGGGCTAGAGCTACTAAAGAAGGCCCTAGGGTTTTCATGAACCTTAGGGTAGATTTTTGAGTCCATGGGTCAAGGTTGGATCCACTATTCTTTTTTAAATACTAGAATAGGTTTTTCCTTCTTTTGGGCCTTGTATTTTGGCCATTCTAGTAATATAGGGTTTTAGCCTTGTATTTTAGGGTATTTTGAGTAGTCTTTGTAGTAAGGATTTTTTGTATTTTCATGTATTTTGTCAAGGAGGTGAGCTTAGTTTTTAGATGGGTGTGTGTAGTTAAGCTCTAGCTTCTCAAGGAAGCTTCTCAAGGAGGTGAGCTTAGTTTTTAGATGGGTGTGTGTAGCTAAGCTCTAGCTTCTCAAGGAAGTTTTCTCAAAGAAGCTTCTTAAGGAAGTTTTCTTAAGAAAGCTTCTCAAGGAAGCTACCTAGTCTATAAATAGAAGCATGTGTAACACTTGTTGTAACTTTGATGAATGAGAGTCTTGTGAGATACAACTCAAAGTTCAACTTCTCTCCTTTTTTCTTCCTTCAATTTCGTGCTCCGCCCTCTCTCTTTCTCTCCCTCTTTCTTTTCCTCCATTGAAGCATCCTCTCCAAGCTTCTTATCCAAGGCTCATCTTGGTGGTGAAGCTCCTTCTTCCATGGCTTATTCCCTAGTGGATGGCTCCGCCTCTTACCTCTTCTCCTTTTTCTTTCGCTGCATCTCCATGGTGGAAAATCACCATTAAAGGACCTCATTGAAGCTCAAAGATCCAGCCTCCATAGAAGCTCCACAAGCAAGCTTCCATCAAGTGGTATCAGAGCACAAAAGCTTCAACTAGGTGCTCCTTAAACCTCCATTAATTTTTTGCTTTACCTTCTCTTCCATTGTTTTTTCTTCATTTTTCTCCATGTATCTCCTCACATGTCTTGTGATAAATGTTGTTGACATGATTCTTTAGAGTTTCCACCGATTAAACTTGTTATGGAAGCTAGATTTGATTTTCTATGGTTCAAATTTCTTGTTCTTGTTCTTGAACCATGAATTGTGTTGAGTTTAGGTTCCTTTGAGTTTTGTCTTGTTATTTTTTGTGGCTAAAACCTAAACCATAAAATTCTTACAAAAACATTAAATTAGAATAAAACCTCAAAAATCTAGAGTGACTTGTTCACCTATTGTAGTTTTGTCATAGAAGTCATGTCTAGTCATGAAACTTGTCACATAAGATTTCTTATGTTGTGCTGAATTTTATTTTCTTGTTTCTTTGTCTAACTCATTTGTTCATGAGTGTATGAAATTCTTTTAGCCTATTATTTGATTTGAGTCAAATCTTTCATGTTAATTAGTCCTTAACATGTTCATGCAAAATTCTTAGAGAGTCTTTGATTGTGAACCTTTTCTTGAACTTTTAGGTTTCCTTATGATTATGTCTATTGTGAATTTGAGTTTTGGTGATTGAATTGCTGGCCGAAATGTTGATCCTAAGTGAATATTGAACTCCTAAAACTATGGTAAACAATCCTAGTGAGTTCAACATACATAGGAAGGTTGAAAGTAAGCCCAAGGCAATCAATATACCATGCTTAAAAAAAATCGCTGGTGCTGGCAGCTTGGACATACAAACTTATAAAAATTATTGAGAATTGGTTACTTCGAATTTTGAGATGAAATTTTTAATTAATTTTCTAGACATCTGTAAAAAAGTTATAAAAAAAGAACCAAGTGATTTGGATAAAAGGAAAAAAATACTAAAAATCACACAAGTTGGCAGAAAAATCAGTATCCAGAAAAAAAAAGTGAAAGGGAAGTGTGTTTGTTGTTTTGGCTCAAAATTTATTCTATAATTGGTGCCTATGTTATACCAATCTTAGTTCCGAAATTTCAATTGAAAATTACTGTGAAAAAAAGTGCCAAAGCTAGAGGTTTGTTGAGTCTTTTTTTTTGTAGTTTTATTACTCTACTCTAGAGCCATTCTAAGTTTCTCTTTGAGTCCTAGCTTGCTTCTATGTCCTTTTCATTGCTTTAATTGTTGAGTAATCCTTGAAAAATTGTCTTGTTAAAACTCCATTGGTTTAGCTTTCATTTCATTTTTTTTGGTCTTTGGTTATTGCTTGTCTCTTTGTTTCCTTGTTTGTGGGTTGCCATATTGGGAATTGGAAGGAGGATTGGTGTCATCCCTTGAAGAACTTGAGTCAAGAAGAAAGGGGCCAACCATCTTAAGAGCTATTGGACTAAGAAGCACTTCAAATTGAGTGAATCACCAAAGAGATCACAACCACCAAAATTGAGGACCGTTTTGTAATTTTGTAATTGGCAATTTACTTACCTTCATTGCTTTCAAGTTTTGTAACAAAAAGGCCTTTCATTGGAAGTGTGTTGGGAGCCTCCAATAGGTTACCAAACTTCCATTTGTGTGTAATAATTTTAGGCAATTTTTCCTTAGGATAGTGAGTGTTTTGTTGGGAACCTTGAATGTGGTCATCCAAACACTCTTAGGATTCACCTAGTTTACTTTTCTTGCTTACTTTCATAGCTTATTTCCTTTACCTTCCATTGTCAAACCACCTAGATAGCTTGCATTTTACCAATTAGTTTTTTTTCCTTATCTTTCACACCTCTTTTAGTGTTTATTTTGGCTAGTTTCAACCATAGTCTGTTTTACCTTTTGTTTTCAAACCTCCAACAAGAAAGAACCACAACTTAGGAACCAACATGAGTCATCATTCATCTAGTGTTAATGGCGAGGGTACTAGTCATAAAGACCCTTTATCTAGAATCTTAGATGAGTTGAGTTCCCTCAAGTTATGGAAAGAAAAACAAGAGAGAAAAGAAAAAGAAAAACAAGAGAGAAAAGAAAAAGGAAAAAAAAGAGTGGAAGAAATAAGTCAAGATGAAAGAAAGAAAATAAGAGAGGAAGAAAGAAGAAAAATAATGAAAGAAATGAAAAGAGAAAAACATGCCTCCTATAGTAGTCATAACTCTTGCAAGAGCCTAAGTGAAGAACTTCGTGACTATTATGAAGGAAGGCATAGGCCACATCTTAGAACTCACTCCCATAGAAGAGAAAAGGAAAGAAAGCCTCAAGAGGCTAACATTAACCTCCCATACTTCCATGGGAAGGACAATGTAGAGGCTAACTTAGTTTGGGAAATAAGGGTAGAGCAACAACTTAAAAAGAAGTCTACACCAAAATCTTATGGCTCTCACTCTTATCCAAAGAAAGACCAAGGTCAAGGCATCTTAGAGGTGACACCTTCTAAGCCCAAAGATGATAAGGGGAAGACAATAGAAAAGCTAGCCCCTAAGGCTAGTATGCAAGAGAAAACTAGCTCTATAAAGTGCTTTAAATGTCTTGGAAGAGGACACATTACTTCTCAATGCCCCACCACAAAAACCATGATTATGAGGGGCCAATAGATTTATAGTAGCCAAGATGAGGCTACTACATCACCTTCCTCTAGTGAAAGTGAAGAAGCAAAATGGGAAGAATCTAGTGAAGAAATCTACCCCCAAGAAGAAGGACAACCATTAGTTGTTAAAGAGAAGTGTAAGGAGGTAAGTGTCTCCTCCAAGAGGTTAGCTAAGAAGGAAACTCATTTTACAATAAAGACAAACATTAAAGAAACTTTCCCTCTTAGACAACCTCCACATTTTCTCTTTGGTAAAAAGGCACTTGCTAGCATTGCCACACCTCTAGGGCTTGAGTTTATTCCTCAAGTAAAGAAGTTGTTGGATGAGGGTTTGGTTCACAAGAGCTTAAATCCTTGTGCTTTGTTGGTGCCCAAAATAGGTATTATTAGGCACCAAGTCCCTAAAATAGGTGGTATGATGAATGTTTTGAGTGGTGCAACCCTCTTTTGTAAAATCACTTGTACACCTAACATCTTCATGATTCATGTACATAGGGACTCATTAGGTAGGTTTGTTCTTATTTTTGGTTTTAATACAAACTTAGGTGCTCATATGGGACACCTTAGGTTTGTCGTATTTTTTTGTAGGAATAATCAACATAAAAATACAGAAAAAGGTACGCTTTATTGCATTACATTCCTTAATTTTTTAAATAGTGATCAAGGGGTTCCCATGGACCCTAAGAGAATAAAGGTCATTCCTGATTAGCCCACTCCACCAATTATAAGGGAAATCTGGGGCTGCCATGACTTAACAAACTTTTACAAAAGGTTTGTCCCATATTTTTCTATACTTGTAGCATCATTCATTGAGTTGGTGAGGAACCATGTTCCCTCATGGGAAGATGTCCATGAAAGGAGTTTTCAGACCTTACCCTACTCTAACATACCCAACACCACTAATACATATGTTTTTATTCTTTTTACAGATGTCGAGGGAAGGAGCCCAGAGTATGAAGAACCTCGGGATTTGAGGTCAAATCCTTTCCAAGGTGGAGGGGATGATGCAATCCTACCCCCCAAGGGTATTGGATAGAAGACTCCAAGAGGCTTGGGCTAGAGCTACTAAAGAAGGCCCTAGGGTTCTCATGAACCTTAGGGTAGATTTTTGAGTCCATGGGTCAAGGTTGGATCCACTCTTCTTTGTAAATATTAGAATAGGTTTTTCCTTCTTTTGGGCCTTGTATTTTGGCCATTCTAGTAGTATAGGGTTTTAGCCTTGTATTTTAGGGTATTTTGAGTAGTCTTTGTAGTAAGGACTTTTTTTTTGTATTTTCATGTATTTTGTCAAGGAGGTGAGCTTAGTTTTTAGATGGGTGTGTGTAGCTAAGCTCTAGCTTCTCAAGGAAGCTTCTCAAGGAGGTGAGCTTAGTTTTTAGATGGGTGTGTGTAGCTAAGCTCTAGCTTCTCAAGAAAGTTTTCTCAAAGAAGCTTCTCAAGGAAGTTTTCTTAAGAAAGCTTCTCAAGGAAGCTACCTAGTCTATAAATAGAAGCATGTGTAACACTTGTTGTAACTTTGATGAATGAGATTCTTGTGAGACACAACTCAAAGTTCAACTTCTCTCCCTTTTTCTTCCTTTAATTTCGTGCTCCCCCCTCTCTCTTTCTCTCCCTCTTTCTTTTCCTCCATTGAAGCATCCTCTCCAAGCTTCTTATCCAAGGCTCATCTTGGTGGTGAAGCTCCTTCTTCCATGACTTATTCCCTAGTGGATGGCGCCGCCTCTTACCTCTTCTCCTTTTTCTTCCGCTGCATCTCCATGGTGGAAAATCACCATTAAAGGACCTCATTGAAGCTCAAAGATCCAGCCTCCATAGAAGCTCCACAAGCTAGTTTATGGAGGCTGGATCTTTGAGCTTCAATGAGGTCCTTTAATGGTGATTTTCCACCATGGAGATGCAGTGGAAGAAAAAGGAGAAGAGGTAAGAGGCGGCACCATCCACTAGGGAATAAGCCATGGAAGAAGGAGCTTCACCACCAAGATGAGCCTTGGATAAGAAGCTTGGAGAGGATGCTTCAATGGAGGAAAAGAAAGAGGGAGAGAAAGAGAGAGAGGGGAGCACGAAATTAAAGGAAGAAAAAGGGAGAGAAGTTGAACTTTGAGTTGTGTCTCACAAGACTCTCATTCATCAAAGTTACAACAAGTGTTACACATGCTTCTATTTATAGACTAGGTAGCTTCCTTGAGAAGCTTTCTTAAGAAAACTTCCTTGAGAAGCTTCTTTGAGAAAACTTCCTTGAGAAGCTAGAGCTTAGCTATACACACCCATCTAAAAACTAAGCTCACCTCCTTGAGAAGCTTCCTTGAGAAGCTAGAGCTTAGCTACACACACCCATCTAAAAACTAAGCTCACCTCCTTGACAAAATACTTGAAAATACAAAAAAAGTCCCTACTACAAAGACTACTCAAAATGCCCTGAAATACAAGGCTAAAACCCTATACTACTAGAATGGCCAAAATACAAGGCCCAAAAGAAGGAAAAACCTATTCTAATATTTACAAAGAAGAGTGGATCCAACCTTGACCCATGGACTGAAAAATCTACCCTACAGTTCATGAGAACCCTAGAACCTTCTTTAGTAGCTCTAGCCCAAGCCTCTTGGAGTCTTCTATCCAATACCCTTGGTGGGTAGGATTGCATCAGAAAGACAATGTTAGCTCACAGATTCAAGCACTATAGGATCGGTCGACTCAAGTATTGAATTCTCGATCTTGCAACATGGCTAGATGATATATGAATCGACAGCTAATAAACAAATGGAATATATTCATACACTCACAATAACTAAAATAGATTTGACAAAACACAACCTCACTATCAGGAATCATATCTAGCTCAATATTGATCAAGTCTGATTCATCTGAATATTTAAGAACAACAGAATTCCTGAACCTTGGTTGCACCTTCACTTTGAATGCAAGGAAACAACCCAATAGCCTATCTAGTGCTTGAGGAGAGGCATTTAAATCAACATCCCCATCCTTGCGCAGAAAAAGAAGAATGAAAATTGATAGCAAGGTAACAAATGTTCAGTGTAAATTAAAAAACATTGCATGATAATACAAGAACATACTTCTATTTTGAGCCTGTTGACTTCATCCGTTGACTGACCAATTAACTGTACACATTCACGATCCCAGATCAAAAATTTGGTTTTTTCACCCTTGTGATTAACCATCACCTCAACCCGATACCTGCCAATATAGATACTAGCATAAGAAAAAGTAGCTGATGAACGTCATACTAATTAAACAATGAATCAATCACCTCAGTACAGGTTGATCATTCTCTTTGCCACACGGACATGTGAACGGCACAGTTTGCATGTCAGTTTTTTTATAACATTGACCACAAGCCGGATAGCACCATGAATAGTTGTCCATCACTATGGTTGTGATCTTGGCAACAGTAACACAAACAAACTCCTGTTTGAAGAAACTGACATTAGATTTTCTACAAATAACAGCTACAAATGAATAAGAACATCACCCTGAACTGGCATTAATCTGAGAGATATTTTTTACTTCAGTCTTTGACAGAAACACATCTTTTGATGATAATTGAGATGACCCTGAAACCTGTGAACTCCCTTGTCCAATAGGCGTCAAAATTGATCTAACCTCGATCCCTAAATCTAAAAGACTATAACAATACAACAAATGCAAAAGCCCAGGAAACATTACTTATATATTTAACAATTTGAAATTACAATCACATAAGCAACACATTGCCAAAATACCTCTCTCTAAATTCTTGAATTTCCAGCACGAGGTCATTGATCATGAGTTTAGACGCCTAGAAAGAATTACTGACCGATGCCGGATATGATCCTACAGATTAGACCAAAAAAAATATAATCTAGCAAGCATGGAAATTGAGAAATCTAACATTACACTGACCCTGTGCTTCCTTAATCCTAGCATGAGTCAAGAGAATAACGATTGGCCTTTCATCTTCAATATCATTCAAATAAGACAAAAACTGTAAGCAGTAATTTTCCCAGAGTGTAAAGGATAGCACTTGTCCACTATCAGAAGGAAACAACAATTAATGTATCAGTATATCAGCAGCTAATCATCATCAGATACAAACAACAATCACACACACTCAAATTAAATTGTAAAAGATAACCTCAAATCCTTTAAATTCGAAACAACCCTCGTATTTTTGGATGACACATATCGGAATACCACTTCATCAACCACGCCAATAACATCTAAAACAACCACAAGGTAAACGTATCTTACATGAAAAGCCATAAGCAAGTCAATCAAAATCAATCCACAAATTGCAAACAACAATCTTACCAACCAAGAGTCCAATTTTAAAATGACCAGCAATGACACTGGAAAAAGCAACAAATCTGAATTTCCTAAAAGGTAACTGTTCCATATCACATTGCCTAACAACAGTAACTCCAGTAAAACATAATTTATATTCATGATCACAAACTCTGAATTTCCCATCATTCTTGATAACTTTAAAATTATGCATCACATAAGTCAAATTTTCTTTCAAATCAGCCTTGCGAGACTTCAGCTGATCCTGCTTGCAAACAACATGGATTTCGTCTCCCTACAATATAGAAAGCATATAAATACTTCATTGAATGACCAATAATATAATAACATAATTTATAATTCCAAAAAACCGCCAAAAACATACATCAGAATCAACAACCACCATTTCGGCTTGTTCAGTCTTTCCGGGAATCCCAATGAACCAAAGATCAGTAATCCTTACAGAAAGCTTAAGAGCTTCCCATGATCCATCTATCAATTTTATTTTGTCAGCAACACGTGCCATAACTTTATAATCGCAAACCCTGAACAACAACTCCAAGAAAAACAGAACATTAGTTAAAAACCAAGCATATAGTCAAACGGCCAAAAAACTAAACTACAACCTCAACCACTGCAAACCAAAGCTAACAGCCTGTCACCAACAAAACAAAGAAGAAAATTCATAAAACACACATAAGACCACAATAAACTCCATATAAATCAGTAAAAATAAACATGTGGACAAAACATCTGCATAAGTGACTAAATAGAATTAACATATAAAAATCCATTAACACCAAAATTAACAAACCATACAAAAACAGTCATCCTCAACTTAAACCTCAACTTCTCTCAGCCAAACCCAAACTTGGGTACAAAAGTATAATTTCCATTTGCCACACTCAAAACTAACAGCCAAACAAAGCCAAACTGTAAAACAAACTGTAAAACAAACTACTCAACCAAAGAATCCACAACATGAATATAACCTTAGCTTCTCCCGATCAAACTCAGCAAAACTAAACTGCAAAACAAAATTGCCAACAAAAAAAAAACTGCAAAATCACAACCATGCACAATAGAAAAATTAGATAAAGACATTCAACAAAAAAGAAAAACATTAACTTTTGTTCTCACAACCAATCGAACACCAGAGCTAAACCAAACTGGGAAACAAAAAGGAAAATCACAGTCATGCACAACATAAAAGTTAGAAAACAAACGACCAAACAAACAAACAGTCTTCCTTCGAAACTTGAAAATGAAACAAATTGTAAAACAAACCTCTCAAGCAAAGAATGCACAACATGAACATTACCTTAGCTTCTCCCAATCAACCTCAACAAAACTAAACTGCAAAACAAACTTCTCAACCAAAGGAAAAATGTAAAATCACAGCCATGCACAATAGAAAAATTAGACAAAGACATTCAACAAAAAAAACATTACCTTTTCTTCTCACAACCAACCGAACAACAGAGCTAAACCAAATTGGGAAAGAAACGAAAATGACACAACAACAATCAACGGCATTGCACAAAACCCCCAAACCACGTGCCCAATCAAAGAGTGGAAGCTAGCTTAGCCATTAAACACATGGCACAAAAATTCCTTGCTGATAAAAAAGTTAACATGTAAACCACTTGCTTAACACGTAAACCACTTGCTGATCAAAAAATCAACATGTAAAGCACCCACGTGTAGAAGCTCAGGACAAACCAAAAACCCATCAAAATGACAATAAACCCAGCGAAAGGGACAGGTGCCAATTTTCAAAGAAGGGTCACACTAGTAATTTTCCTATGCTTCTCTTTTATAATATAGGAGCCATGCACAACATAAAAGTTAGAAAACAAACGACCAATCAAACAAACAATTTTGCTCTCAAACTGAAAACTGAAACAAACAAAAATAACACAACAACGTCCAACACCATTCTGCAAAACACCCAAACCACCTGTCCAATCAAACAATGCAAGCTAGCTAATCCATCAGACACATGGCACAACAGTTCCTTTTTGAGGAAAAAAACAAACACGCAAACACGTAAACCACAGATGTGTTGCACCCGAAGAAGAAAACAAAAGGACAACAAAATCAGAACAAACCCAGCAAAAGCCAAACGAAAGCTAAAACACACATGCACAACATAAACATTACCTTTTCTTCTCACAGTCAAACCCAACAATGAAGGAAAAGCAAACCCCAAAAGAAACTTGTCAACCAAAGAAAAACTGTAAAATCACAGTCATGCACAATATAAAAGTTAGTAAACAAAGCACCAAAGAAAAAAAACAGCGAAAAAGACTAACACGCATACAAACTGAAACCAAACCGAACACAAAGACATTAAACAAAAAAATAGAACAACCCGAACAACAGAACAAAACCAAACTAGAAAACAAAAACGAAAATCACAGACATGCAGATAAAAGTTCGAAAAGAAACGACCAAGGCAGAGCCTCACACCTTCAAATCCAGTTTTGCTTTCAAACTTGAAAAAGAAACAAACGAAAATGTCACAACAAAAAACAGAACAACCCCAACAACAGAACAAAACCAAACTTGAAAACTAAAACGAGAATCACAGCCATGCACATAAAAGTTAGTAAAGAAACGACCAAGGCCGAGCCTCACACCTTCAAGTTCAGTTTTGCTTTCAAACTTGAAAAAGAAACAAACCAAAGTGACACAACAACAACCAACGGGATTGCACAAAACCCCCAAACCACGTGCCCAATCAAAGAGTGGAAGCTACCTTAGCCATCAGACACATGGCACAAAAATTCCTTGTTGATCAAAACAATTAACACGTAAATCACTTGCTTAACACGTAAACCACCCACGTGTAGAAGCTGAGGACAAACCAAAAACACATCGAAATGACAATAAACCCAGCAAAAGGGACAAATGTCAATTTTCTAAGAAGGGTCACACCAGTAATTTTCATGGGGTTCTCTTTTATAATATAGTAGATTAGATGATAAAAATGTATCCGAATCTTATAAATATCCATTAAAATATTTATAAATGGGTAAAATATTTATCCGCTCATTTAGAATGGATCCATAACACGTATTTACTTATAAAATTTTTAATGGAGATGACTGAAGTGGATATTTATCTGCAAAATTTTAATGGGAATGGAAGTGGCAAATTTACTGTACAGGGACACATTTATAAACAATTTACGCATCAGGGTCCCTTTTGAAAGAAATTGCAGGGGGGGTCTGTTTCTAATTTGATGCCGCCAGATGCATTAGCGAGTCCGGGGATGCCGCCAGTAGGAGAAGCGATTCCCCAGTCCCGCCAAGAGCAGGAGCGAGATGCTCCACGTAGCAGCAGTCCCGCTAGGAGCAGGAGCGAGATGCTCCACGTAGGCTAGGGCAATCTCGCCAATGCTAACGGCGAGATGCTCCCTGTTCATGATGAGACATATATGAAAGCAACAGGTTAGGTTATTCAGGTTAGGGTTCAGAGGCACATGCATTGGGAGACTATATGTTCACATACAGTTTAATGTTTAATGGCGTGTAAATTTACAGTGTAAATTGACAGATAGATTTAGCTTTCTTGTTGTAAATTTTGTTTAAATAAAGCAGTTGCAATGATACTCAACGTAGGAAGTTGTGCATGCTCTCCTTGTTCATGATGAGACTAAACATAAGGTCTGAAATAAGGTTCAAAGCTAGCTGTAGATGTTCACAGGTTAGGGGTTCAGAGATGCTACACCTTGTTCACATGCATACAGTTTAATGGCGTGTAAATTAAGAGATAGCTTCAGCTTTCTTCTTGTAAATTTTGTTTAAATAGAGCACTTGCAATGATACTCAATACTTGCAAAATTTCATACTGAAAGAGAGTAAGAAACTGAAGAGAGGAAGAAAGACTTTTGTTTGAAGTTTGAAATTTGTTGATTCTATAGTAAGTATTTTATATTTATTTAAAGAAAGTCTTATTTAGTTTTGTTTATTTCTCATGTATAAATTTTTTATTTTGAAGTAATAAATTTTATGGTTAGAATAAAATTTGGAGGTCAAATTGCATTAATTTTGTAAATTAGATTTTTAATTTAGAAATTATTAGCAGTAATTATTTGTAAGCCTTTTTTTAACTGTTTTTGTGAATGAATTTAATTTCCGTATTTGACATATAGAATTGTTTTGGTATTATTTGACATATAATTTAATTTAAGACAAAAACTAATTACATGCTATTTCTTAACTATTTTGTGGTTTGTTTAGAGTTAAAAACGAAGTTTCATTTTACTTGTGATAAAATATAGTATAAGTTAACAACAAAAAATTGTAATTTTAATTATAAAATATAGTATAAGTTAATAAAAAAATTGTAATTTTAATTATGTTCCGTCTGAAATTTTTTTAAGTGTAATCCTTTCATTTATAACCCTTTTATTTTGTGTTTGAAATTTTTTGTGAAGTTGAGGAATTTTTCATAAATTATTTAATTAGAGTAATTTTTTTTAGAATAAAGTATGAATGTGTAGTTTAAGTTTAATAGAGCAAGCAAATAAATAGTTTATATTTGTATCATTGACAAAATATTTAATTGAAGTAATAATTTGATTTGTTAGACTAAAATTTGAAGGTAAAGTTTAAGTGAATTTTTTTTAATTAGAATTTTTATTTTAAAATTAGTATGACTAATTATTTGTAATCCTCTTTGTTCATGGTTTTTGTGGCTTAGAAGAAATTTGACGTGTGACCCTTCCGGTTATAAATATTATATGTGAGTCTTTAAGTTTTTGAAGGAATTTTTTTTGAATTATTTAATTTGACGTATGAGTAATTTTGTTTTTTTTTTTGTTAGAATGACGTCTCAATGTTTATTTAAGTTTACTAGAGGAAGCAAATAAATTTTTTTATTTTTACGATTCACAAAATAATTAATTGAAGTAATAATTGTTTTATTTAGAAACAAATTTTAACACGTGAAGTTTAAGCCAATTTGTAATTAGGTTTTTTACGTTGAAGTAATTTTTTAATAATGTTTACTTATTTTAATTTGTATTTTAAGTTTAAGTTTAAATTTAATTTAGTAGATGCAGCAAGCAAATACACTTATTTATTTTAAAAAGACTGTTGTTATGATTAATTATTTTTAATTTTGTTGATGTAGGTATATCATGAATTCAATTATTACAGTGTTGTATTTCAACGGAAGAGTATATGAAGACAATGATGGTGTAATATTTGAAGGCAGTAAAAATGCCATTCAGATTAAACGCAGAATTAGTTACAATGCTTTGAAAAAAAAAATTGGAGATAAGGTAAAGTTAGAAAATAATGACATTATTTCTACTATAAGTTGTAGATTTTTAGTTTCAGGAAAATATGTTGCGTTGCAAATTTGTGATGACGAAGATGTTGAAACTATGATCGAAAGTTTTCAACAACAACAACAAATGTCAGTTCTAGAGTTGTACGTAGAAAAGGATGTTGCTGGTGGTTCTATGTTTCATGCTGCAAATTCTGTTACGTCATGTGGACGTAATGTATCTCATCATGAGTCGGAACTGCCAAGAAATATAAGCAATTTACATGTTGATGAAGATGATGATGATGATGATGATGATTATCTTGCATCTAACTCATACGTTGAAGAGTCTTTCGATGAAGATGATAGTGATGATGGAATATCTGATACAGATGATGAAGTCACTGACATCGTTGAACCAGTTTCAATTGTTCACCCAAGCGAAGGTAAATGTTTGTGAAATACAAAATTAGTTGAATACATCTATCTTTTTATGAGAATTGTATTTAATGGTAACTAAATAGGAGTAGTTTGTTGACGTGATTTTATTTTATAAATTATTAGGTGTACCAGAAATTCAAAATCCATTTTGGAATGATGCTATGCATTATAATAATATCAATTGGAGTCATCCGGACGAGGAGGACACTTGTGGTCTGGACATGCCAACGACTTTTAATGTTGGACAAGAATTATATGTAGGCATGGATTTTGACAGTAAAGATGCGGTCAAAAATGCACTCAAACAATATGTGATGAAGGTGCATCAAAGTTTTAAGGTTGTTGAAACGAAATCACACAAATATATCGTTTGTTGCCCCAACAACACCGAAGAGTCTCCTTACCCTTTTTATATGAGGGCAATTTTATCCAAAAAAACTTATGCATGGAAAGTGACACGATGGGGTGGACCGCACACATGTCTAAATATGACTATGACACAAGACCATGAGAAGCTTGATTCAAATTTAATTGCGACTTGCGTAGTAGGTACGTTTTTTATGTTCATAGTATCCTACTTTTGTGTTATTTGTTATTTTAATTTGTAATTTTATTTACTTATTTGAATTACAGGCATGATCAGAGAAGATCCATCAATAAAAATTTCTTTGATTCAAGAAAGGATAAATAGTGAATTTTCCTATAAGGTTTCATACAGAAAAGCATGGATGGCCAAACAAAAGGCGATTGCAATTGAATATGGCGATTGGGAAGAGTCGTATGCGAAACTCTCGTCATGGCTAACACACATGCAAAATCATTCTCCTGGCTCTTACTTTCAAATACTACATGACGATTTTATTGTTGGCAATAGGGTGAGTCGCGAACATCGTCAATTTCATAGAGTATTTTGGACATTTGGTCAATGCAAGGAGGCTTTTAAGTACTGTAAGCCAATCATACAAGTTGACGGCACACATTTATACGGAAAATACCGTGGGACCCTATTAATGGCCACATCGCAAGATGGAAATGGTGGTGTTCTTCCTCTAGCATTCGCCGTGGTCGAAGGCGAGACGCTAACAGCATGGTCATGGTTTTTGGCCCACTTGCGTGAACACGTCACAGATAAGAATGGAATTTGTCTAATATCTGATCGTCACGCGAGTATAAAGTCTGCTGTCGCTAATGAAGCACTTGGTTGGCAACCTCCCCACGGCTATCATGTGTACTGCGTCCGACACATAGCCAGCAATTTCAATCGCAAATTCAACAACGCGAAACAAAAAGAGATGTTCAAGAAATTGGGTAAGGTTTATTTTATACATTAATTTAATTTGAGTTTCATGTCTACGTACAACTGTTGATGATAACAAATTTGATGCAGCGTACACTCCTTGCAAGCATGTGTTTGATCAAAACTTAGAAAAATTTCGTCAATTGAGTCCAGCTATAGCAAGATGGATTGATCGAATCTCAAAGGAAAAATGGAGCATGGCTTACGATACATCTGGACGACGATATGGTCACATGACAACCAACTTATCAGAATGTGTGAATAAGGTGTTGAAAGATTGTCGCAGCATTCCAATAACAGCGTTGGTGAAGTCAACATATAGTAGGTGCCGAAAGTACTTTATTGATCGTGGTCGCCAAGCCCAAAGACAATTAAGAGAAGGCCAAGTTTATTGTTCTAAGCTTGTTACAGAACTTAGGAAAAATCAAGAACAAGCTTGTTCGCACATCGTTCGCGTGTATGATATCCACTCGACAAGGTTTGAAGTAGAGGAGACCTTCAATCCTATAACGCAACGTGGCGGACAAAAATGGGCAGTTAACTTGAATGGCCATTACTGTCAATGCGGAAGGTATTCTGCGCTTCACTATCCATGTTCACACATTATTGCAGCTTGTGGTTACGTGAGCATGAACTACTACCAATATATAGATGTTGTTTACACCAATGAGCACATCTTAAAAGCATACTCCGCACAGTGGTGGCCTCTTGGGAATGAAGCGGCAATTCCTCCTTCTGATGAGGCATGGACACTAATCCCTGACCCAACTACAATTCGTGCGAAAGGTCGGCCAAAATCAACAAGGATAAGGAATGAGATGGATTGGGTCGAACCATCTGACCACCGACAAAAATGTAGTAGATGTGGAGCTGAAGGGCACAATAGGCGTCGATGTCCAATGCAATCTGACCGTGGGAGTAATTCATTTAATTGATTTATGTATGTTACATGCCTGACTTGTATTGCTTTAGGTTTTGTTCAATGTATTTACTTGTTGGTCTTCAATGAAATCGTCAGTTACTTTTTGTTGAATGTGTGCTTCTAATGAAATAAAATTACATTTAGAAGTTGAAATAAATGGAGTGGATCAATCGAGGTTGAGTGACATTGGTGTTGATCGTTAGTTAGAAACGTTAGTGTCTAAGTATTTTGTCTTAGTTTTTTATTTGAAGGGTGAGGGCTAAGTTCTTTTTATTTTATGGTTAGGGCTAAGTTTTTTATTTTAGGGTTAGGGTTAATTTTATAATTGTATGGGGTAGGGTTAGGCCTTATTTTTTATTTGTTGGGGTTAGGGCTAAGGTTGTTTATTTTTGGGTTTAGGGGGAATTTTTTTATTTTAGTGGTTAGGGTTAATTTTTTTATTTGAAGGGTTAGGGTGTAGTTCTTATTTTTTAGGGGTTAGGGCTAAGTTTTTTTATGATTTAGGGGTTAGGGTTAAGTTTTTTATTTGAAGGGTTAGGGTTAGTTCTTATTTTGGAGGGGTTAGGCTTATTTTTTTTATTTAGGGTTAGGGTGTATTTCCGAACATTATAGGGTTAGGGCTAAGTTTTCTTATTTTAGGGTTTAGGGTTTATTTTTTTAATGTGTACTTGTAATGAGATAAAATTACATTTAGAAGTTGAAATAAAATTTGTTTTTTTTAATGTGTACTTCTAATGAAATAAAATTACATTTAGAAGTTGAAATAAAATTTCGTTTTTTTAATGTGTACTTCTAATGAAATAAAATTACATTTAGAAGTTGAAATAAAATTTGTTTTTTTTAATGTGTACTTCTAATGAAATAAAATTACATTTAGAAGTTGAAATAAAATTTCGTTTTTTTAATGTGTACTTCTAATGAAATAAAATTACATTTAGAAGTTGAAATAAAATTTGTTTTTTTTAATGTGTACTTCTAATGAAATAAAATTACATTTAGAAGTTGAAATAAAATTTATTTTTTTAAACGGTAAGGGTTTAGTTCTTATTTTTTAGGGTTAGGCTTAGTTCTTATTTTAGGGGTTAGGGTTAAGTCATTTTATTTTAGGGTGTATGGTTATTTTTTTTTATTTTAGGGGTTAGTTCTTATTTTTGAGGGGGTAGGGGGTAGGGAAGGATAGAGGGTTGAATGAGGAATCTGTGCATGAAAATGCAAAAGGAAGTGTCTGGAGAAAAGGAGAAGGATAAAGTGGAGTACTGAAATCCCTGTAGATGCTGGCCAAGACAGCAGGAGCAAGTGCTAGTTTAAGCCCTCTTGCAAAATGGTTGTATATGATCTACCAGGGAAAACAAACCTCGACAACCACAAAGACAAGAACGCCTCATGCTCCACTCGGCTCTCGTTACTCATGAAATGCTTCATCCATGGAGTATGATCCGCCCTTCTGGCCTTAGATTTGAAAAACATCCTAAAAACTCCTATAAGTTTTTGTTCTATTTCCCTTTCCTCACCACTCACAAGAGGGCTAGAAATAGGAGCTCCCATAACAGAGTAACCCCAACAAACTTTCATATCCTCCAATGTTATCGTTGCTTCTCCCCAAGGAAACACAAACGTGTTGGTCTTAGAACACCATCTTTGTGCAAGCTCAATGATCAACTCATCATTCCTACGGATTTGAAAAGTTGAAGCTTTGATTGCCTGGTCTATCCCAGCTTTCATCCACACACATTCATACTTGTGTTGCATTTGTTGGACCCATGTATTCCATTCTGCACTTGGGTAATGCCACCCTTTGTATCTTACTTCAAGCAACTTCGCGTGGTCCGAATTGACAGTGGCTGTTCTTCCAGAAGAGAACATGGAATGAGGAAGAGTTGCCGAGTCTTCCACGCAAGGTTTGATGAAATAAGCAGTTCTGTGAACTGGGTTTTCACCGGATAATGGTGAAACCATGAGTTGTTCATCTTTGACTTGGATGATGGGGTCCTCTGATGACTCCATTGTAGAGTAGTTGCTGAAGGAAGGGAAGGATAGAGGGTTGAATGAGGAATCTGTGCATGAAAATGCAAAAGGAAGTGTCTGGAGAAAAGGAGAAGGATAAAGTGGAGTACTGAAATGTGAAAACAGGAGGTAAAACTGGATTCGCGAAGTACGAGGAAGAGAATTCGAAACGTTCATACTATTATACTTCCGCCATTACAATGTATTGGCATTAAAGAAAAATTACTAAAATATATTTTCGATCTCAATGAATATTTAATTTTTTATTTGTTTTATAATAATTTTTTTTGTTGTGTCTTTAATCAAATAATATATTTTTTTCTTTGACATTTTTTAACTCGTAATAAATTATTAAATTTTGTGTTTATTTTTTGATAATTTTTTCATTTATTATTAATTTTTTTTTAAAAAAAAATAATAACAAATGAATTTCTTTTACTAGAAAGTAAAAATAAAATTTGTTAGTTTATAAGGAACTAAAAAAAAGTGTATAGGACCACAATAAAATTTTTGTTTTATTGTAGAAAAAAATAAAAATAAATAAATTATAGAAAACATAAAATTAAGGTATTTATTAAGAATTATAAATTGTTTTTCCCTTTAAATATATTTTCAGGTTAAATGTCCAACAAATCTAACTTCAGATAAAAAAAGGAGCAATGTTATAATTTTATACAAAAACAAAACAAATGAAATTTTTTACAAGAACAAACAACAAACTTTGGATATATATAAGAAAAATATATTTTAATCTTTTAATTAAGTATCACATCTTAAGTTTTTCAACCATTAATAATCGGTTAATATTTATAAATGATACATTAATAGAGTAATTAATTTCCATTATACACGGGTTAGGGTTAGTTCTTATTTGTTAGGGATATATGGCTATGTTTTTTATTTTAGGGTTAGGGTTTAGTTCTGAACATGTTAGGGGTTAGGGTTATATTTTTATTTTAGGGGTTAGGGTTAGATCTTATTTTTTAGGGTTAGGGTTAGGTTTTTTATTTTAGGGTTTAGGGTTAGGGTTAGGTTTTTTATTTTAGGGTTAGGGTTTAGTTTTGAACATGTTAGGGGTTAGGGTTATATTTTTATTTTAGGGGTTAGGGTTAGATCTTATTTTTTACTGTTAGGGTTAGGTTTGTTATTTTAGGGTTAGGGTTTAGTTCTGAACATGTTAGGGGTTAGGGTTAGTTTTTTACTTTAGGGGTTAGGGTTAGTTCTTATTTTTTAGGGTTAGGGTTAGGTTTTTTTATTTTAGGGGTTAGTTTTTGAGTTTTATTTGGTTTACGGTTCATTGATTATTATAGTTTGATACGCGACATAAATATTATCCATAAGTAAGCCTTAATAAACTGAATATCATACATTACGCCATGAATGTCAAATTACAAATATACAACAAAGGCTTAATAAACGAAGACATGCAAATCATTCATTTTGGTGTCCGTGATGTCGTGAGGATGTGCCACATGGTCGATCCCATCTTCGTGCTTGGCGATCAGGATTTCTTCTGCCCCGATGCCTCCCCGCTTCTTCTTCGTCAGCCTCCGCAGAAAATGCGTGCCGCAAATCAACACCGAATAAGTCACCCGTATTAGGTATTGGTCCCGGTACATTCCATTGTGTTCCTAACGGGGCATTAGGTGTTGGAATTGGGCCATGATATTGCTGTGAAGGGGTCATTGTGGGCCATGAAAAATGAGCTTGTGTTTCCGCAACACCACCGAACGATTGCTGGCTTGCAGAAGTATCAGTGTGATGACCCTGAAAAGGATATTGATACATCTGGGTCGGATACTCAGCAAATGTTTGTGGCGTGTAATACATTCCATGGCCACGCTCCGCCATTTGTTGGGAATATTCTTCCGCTTCAACAATGTCCCTTCTTCTGTCTATCCCCTGAGTTTCAATACTTGACTGAAGCATGTGAAACTGTTGTGCAGGAAATTGACGCTCTGATGCGGGACCATGTGACACTGGCTCAGTGACTCTCTCTTGCTCTTCGGATAAAATTGTAATTTTTTCCACATAAGGCACGAGATCATCAAATGTGCATGTATTCCTCCCTTGAGGAGACACCATGTATTGTAATGCCTCCGCAACTTCACCCTGCATTTATAAGGGTAAGAAAATTAATGGCCATCATTAAATAAAAGTTCAAGTTAAAATTTGAAAAAAATTTAAAAATACCAATGTAGCCGTCTTTGCATTTGCTGGGTCAACAAACATCTTTGTCTTTCGCCTATACCAGACCATGTAGTCCGAGTTAAAACTCAATAGGCCTTCTTGTCGGGGATAAGCGTCGACCCTAAATGCATGGCGATTATTCCACTGATCAATCATTGGGGCGAACAATTGCCCCCAATTTTCGTCATGTTTCCCTTTCAATGTTATGCCATGAATGTTTAAGGGTTGTGAAGGAGACTCTGGAATTGGCTGTTGCATCCCAAATTGTCTCAATACTCTGTCCGGTTGGTGCCACTCAATAACTTGGAAACAAATTAGTGGCACCACCGCGTACCACGCGAGACTTCCGACTAAACAAACGGGAGGCAACAGTGATATTACGGTTGATGGGTACGGCTCCCACACAAACTGCATATAACAACATAGTTATGAACATTTTAGTAAAATAACACATATAATTTTTTATTTTACAAATAGAATAACATCTTCTTACCTCATGACGTTTCATAATATCTAACTTGCGACGAAAAACTCTCACATCATCATTGCCGATATGTTGGTTTCCACGTCGCAGCCACCTACAAAGATTAAAATTTAATATATGCTAAAACCATTTATTCTATTGAAATGAAAGACGCTGCTAAAAATTACTAACCTATGCCCCAGTGGTGTATTTTCTACTTGGGAAGGAGTCCTCTTTGGAGCCAAGGTTGGACATCGTTCCCATGCCCACATTTGTAGTAAGATGCACATACCTCCGATTGATTTAGTTTTATAATCGGTGGCATTGCACATCTCTCTGTATAGAAAACCAAGTACGGCAGCTCCCCATGCATATCTGCCACATTCTTCAAAGTCACGTAAAAATTGAAGGTATCTTAGCGAAACTTTGTTACTGCTTTTATCAACGAACAAGACACCTCCAATGAATCTCAATATCCATGCACGGGCAAACCTTCGTACTTGTTCTTCGTCGTCGTCATTATTTATTTGGGCAAAATGGTGAGCCAGCCAACTTAATTTAACCACACTACCTCTAATTTCATCTTCTTGTGGTCTGACTCCCAATAATTCCTCACATAAATCAGCCCAATCAAGATTTGTTGGACCGATTAATGGTAAACCATCCACACTTATACCTAACAATACAGAGACGTCTTGGAGAGTAATAGTACATTCTCCGCATCTCATGTGAAAGGTATGTGTTTCTGGCCTCCATCTTTCAATCAGAGCACTAATTAATGAGGCATTTATTTTTAAGTACCCCATCTTGATAATCCAGGCGAAACCAGATTGTAGAAGAAAAGGAAAAATTTGCTCAGGAATTTGTTCTTCCCCTTGATACGTGGGGACAGCTCGTCTGATATGTAATTTCCTATCTTCTTCCCCATTCCAAACATGTTCTGAAACATGTTTAGGTTGCATCCATAATACATCAGCATCGATGGGACCAGACTTAATGTTAACATGTGATGAAGATGATGATGAAGATGCCATTGCTACTACAAAAAAAAAAATATAATACATTATTTGTAGATAATATAAATTAAATTAAACTACACACATTTATAAAAACATTATTAAATATCTAACAATAAATTTGAAAAAAATCAAACTCGCCAATTTTTAATATATTCTATACATAAATTAAAATACATGTGAACAAAACTTTAAATAAATAATTTTTTTTCTACAATTAAAAAAAATAATTTAATAAAATATGGACTAACAAATTATTTATAATACAAACAAATATTGAAATGCAAAAAATTATTTAAAAATATATATACAAAAATTATAATAATGTACAATCTATCATATATTTAATAACATAAATTTTCTAAAACAATTAATATTAACCTACAAACTAAAACTAACAGTGATCATATATATATATATATAACTAAAATCTAAAAACTAAAAATTATTAACTCAAACAATATTAACTTATTAATTCATTTATTTAAAACTATACTATCTATATATAACATACAAAAATATATAAGACACAAAAATATAACACTAATAAAACAAATTTACGCATCTCTAATATTAGAATTATTTATTTACGTGTAACATGCTTAATATTATAAAAACTAAAAATTTATGTCTACCTAAAATTTATAAATATGTATGCTAATATTAATTTATACATAATATTTCTACCTTATCTAATATTAAGTGTGTGCCTAATATTTCTAAGGCTAATATTAAGTGTGTCGGAACGTTTGGCTGTGGCTTACTAAAATATCATATATATACTACAAACTAACCTTCAAATATATACTACAAACTAATAACAGCATACTTATTTTTATACAAACTAATCTTCAAATATATATTACAAATCTAAAAATATATACTACAAACTAAATAATATTTTTATACTAACTAACCTAACCTACTCTTCAAATATCTGTTACTACATAAAAATTAATAACAAATAACAGCATACTTATTAATTTATTAATAATACTAACTAACCTAACCTTACAATACCTATTAATCTTAATTAACCTAAACTTACAATACTTATCTAGCTAACCTATTATTTTAAAAATATTAACAAACAGAATATATAAATCACTTATCTAGCTAACCTGTTATTTAAGAAAATCACTTACCAGCCAATTAGAAATTATGAACTATGGAAGAAAAAAACTCAGCAAGAGCAAGCACCAACAGCAAGCACGCAGAACACTCAAGAATGGAGAAAAGAAAGGTAGTAGAAGAAAAGAAATGTGAATCCAAAGTTTACGTTCAACTTATTTTATAGGAAAAAAGCGTATACAATGGTCAAAAGCTCTCTGTATCCCTAAACCCTATGCTGCATCCCTATACAATGGAGAGCAGAAACAAGCCCTGCAAGCCTGAAAAGTTCACGTGACATGGCTGTCTCGCCAGCACCTTGGGCGAGTCCTGCACTGACATGGCTGTCTCGCCAGCACCCTGGGCGAGACCCACTGCACTGCCAATCCCGCCAGCCCTTCTGGCGGCAAGCCTGTAGCCCTATCTCGCCATTGCGATGGGCGAGTCCCACTTCTCACTCCTACGTGGCCTATGTCGCCACTAGCAGGGGCGATACACCCCTCTCTCCTGCTTTGCCGCCACTGGCAATGGCGGGTTGAGCCTTGCCGCCAGTGGCAATGGCGTTTTCCGCCTAAAAACCAACCCCCTCCGTCATTAGTTTTAAAACAAACCCTTATACGTAAATAGTTTGTAAAATAAGACCCCCTTGGTAAATTTGCCTCAGAACTCGCCATTAAAAATCGAACTAACTCATTACTCCCTTCAATATCTCTTTTCAGAAAACAAATATAAAAAAATTCAAAAGCAATAATTCAGATCCCTCTCAGTTAGTCACTCGTATCTTTTTGTGTATAGCACTTATCAGTCAACAGGTCAAGGCTCAGACAGTAACTGGCTTCAAAATATGCGTTACGAACTTTTTAGCAGAATAGGTCCTTCTGAAGAAAAGGCTACAGATTCTAGATCAGTGAACCAGGCCTGTAACAATTAATGGGAAGGGGAAAAAAATTGTAAATATATCAAAGAGAGAAAAAATTGTTAATCAATGGTTTTTAGTATATGAAAAAATTAAAAGAAGTAATTAAATATTTATTGTAAAAATTAATAAAAACTCAAAAAATATAAGCAATACAATTTTACACGTATCAATAAAATATTTGTTACTTGCTAGTATTTGTGTAAACATAGTACTCAAGGTTTTAAAAACATCCACGATTAACATTTCTGATATTTAAATTTGAGATCTATTTCTTTATTTCTCTAGTTTAAAATTTATATTTTTATTTTAAATTTTATGAAATATTCTTTCTAGTCTCTCGTGACCCATTTTTTTATGATCTGAATATATAATTTGTGATGATTTTTTTTTATTGAAGGAAAACTACAAAAAATATTTAAAGAATTTTAAGATTAAAAAATATACATTTTAATTCGAGGAACTAAAATAGATAGATCCATAGATTTAAAAGACTAAAAATATATTACAATCTATTCTGATTAAACATATTACAATTGTAGCCACATTTATTTGTAATTTTTCCAATATAAAAAATATCAAATCATAATTAAGTTTGCAATTTAATTAAAACCTTATAATACTTGAAGAAATTTAAGAATTTTTGTACAATTAAATTTTGAATCTATAATTATATAAAACTAGATACTACACCAGAGAGAAAAGGGGAGAGAAAGAAAAAAGAAGAGAATTTTCAAGGGTAGCATACAATTTCTCAAAAATGTATTACTACTTAGATCTCGAAGCCAATATACAAATTTTGATGTCCATGGCAGAAGTCCTTGATTTATCTGGGAAGAAGCACTTCTGACAAGAAATTATTAGCATTGAACAAAAACGGGTATGCATACTCATAACCATACATGGACTCAACCAGTCATGGTTTTAAAATACACAGTCTCACTTACGTTGTGATCAATTATTGTAAGAAATTATCTGAATAAATGCAGCTGATATGACTAAAATTGTATTGGAAAAACAATTTGTTAAAATCTCAATAATTGCAGCTTCAACTCTTGATTGCAATTTAAAACCATGCAACAATCCTCCTGGAAGCACTCCTACCTGGTTCTAAGATGCACACCGTATGTAGTAATGTAGTATTGGAAATTAGTGTGCAAAATAAGCAAATTCATTTCTGTAAGCGAGTTTCTGTCCACAATTAAGAGAAAACAAGGCAAGCTTTTGTAAGCTGTAAAGTTCAGGAGAGGCCATGAAAAATAAATAGCCAAAACACCAAACAACAGTGTTGCGATTGGTGATAATAAGTTGAATTCACCAGTATTTTCTACTGTCAACGTACCCAAACACACTAATAATAGGTTGAAGAAAGCTAGATTACTTTTTATTGAAGAAGTTGAAGAAGATTACTAAAAAGTACAAAGCATTAATTTGTTCACCTTTCTCTTGTTTTACATGAATCGATCAGAAGCACAAAAAGAAATTAAGGAAACGAAAACAAGAAATAGCATGCATACAAGTTATAACCTGAGATAGGAGGGGTAATTAAGAAGAAGAAAATGCAAAGTGAGGAAGTAAAAGTTCAGTCAAAACAAAACAAAAAACTTGCTGATAAAGGTCACATTCATACAACTATTAATCGTCCACAAAGATTCAAAGCTACCAAGATCTTAATAATTTCTGAACCACTATGATCATATTCATATATAGCAAGCAAATTAAGTAACATTCAGAGAGAGAAAAAAAAGTATAGTTTTCAGTGAGTTGATCGGAGAGACAAGGAGGGGCATGGTGATTGGAACTTGCACTTGCACCTTTGATGATATATACAGTAAGAAAAACCCGTGAAACTCAGGATAGATAGCGCCAAATACACTATGATGTGAAAATCATGAGTGTCGTGGCGCTATCCCTCCTGAGCTTTACAGATTCTTCTGTACTCTCTTAGCGGCAACACTTTTTTTTTCCATGCCACAAATCCAAAAAGACTGAAAAAATTTCTGAGAAAGAGAGAGAATAAAACAGGAAGCTGGGGTTGATGGGTGAGGAGGGAGAATGGAAGGTGGAGAAGCCAATTTATAGGAGAGAAACAAAGAACGTGGCAATTGAAAATTGAAATGAAGAGTTTGGAAAAAGTTAAAAGCGCTTTTGCTTTTGGAAATCATGTATACGAAAGCAGCAGCTTAATTAGACTGGTAAAATGAGCATGCCATTGCTTTTGTGGCTGAATTAGTGGGCAAAAGACCTTTTTTTCTTTCTTTTTTTAATTTGTGTTTTTTTCAAAAAGTTTATCACATAAAACTATTTTTTAATTGCTGCTACGTATTCTTAACCTTGTACGCTGCCGACTACGATATTTTTCTTGTCAAAACTTGGAATTACGGGGATCACAGGAATGGGAAGTGGTCAAGGGGAGTGGATTATAAAATTATAAAAAGGCATGAAGGAATGTGCTGCATTTTTTTTTTTTAAGGAGGAATGTTTTGAAAATGCCACCTCATCGTTTATATTTATGGCAAATGTTAATTAGTATGGTAAGATACTTATTAAGAAATTTAAAGTAAAAAATTGTTATTGAAAGATAAAAAAATTATATTGTTTGTAATTTTTTTATGATTTATATAATAAATATTTTTTTTATTAATTCTTTAACCAATATTTTAAGAATATTAATTTGTAAGATCTTATATTTATTGATGTTTTATAAATTTGAAGGAGTAGTGTTGAATAAAGAGTCTAATGCCTATGTAAAATTTTCATTATCATTTAATTATAAATTACTGTATGAATTATTTTAAAATTTAATAAACTTATTGAATTGTCATCAAATAACTTTGTGTAAACCCTTTTATATTTTGGATGCATAATTTTTTTCTCTTTAATAAATTTAATGTTATTTAATAGATATTATTATAGTAATTTATCATAATAGATGAGATATAAGTTAAATGAGGGTTTCTAATTTAAATATTTTTGTGTTAATTTAAATTAAATATAAAAAATATTTAGGTGCGGAACCTGAAATTTAGTTTAAGATAGCAAAAACAGAAAATATGATTTCGTTAAAAAAACTTCAAATTTACACTACTATGCAATAAAATTAATATAAAACTAATGTTTTATTATAAATAATTAAAAATATATAGCATATATTGAATATAAAAAATAGTATACGTGAAAAAAATAGATTCGATGGTTAATTAATGTATTTTTATACATATTTATGGCCCACCAGATCACCTCCTTTTACCATTAAGAATATTTTAAATCCATATTATATGTTCATTTTAATGAGTGGAATGAGACTTCGTTAAATAAGAAGATATATATATATATATATATATATATATATATATATATATATATATATATATATATATATATATATATATATATATATATATAAAAGTTTGTAATTTTTAATAAATTTTAACTAAAAAATAAATAACATATTTAAAATAATGTATTAGTAATATTATCTTTTATGATTGCTTTTTGATAATTTGGATGTTTAATTTGTGATGATTTTTATTAAAAGAACTAAAAAATCATTTAACGAATTAAAAATATTAATTTGATGAACTAAAAGAGATAGACTCTCAAATTTAAAAAATTAAACACATATTTAAATTTATTTGTGACTAAACGTGATTAAAATTGTAGTCACATTTATTTGTAATTTCCAAATATAAAAAATGATAAAATCATAATTAAGTCTGCAATTTAAAACCTTATACTTGAAATTTAAAACCTTACACTATTTTTTATTTATATTATTCTTTACCTAATTTTAAAATAATTAAAAATTGCTCGACAAACTGATTTCCCCTCAACTCATTGCAAAACTTAATTTTGGCAAGCCAAAACATAAACATGTTGATGGATTGAATACCCTAAACCCTAATCCAACTTGTTTGAAAAGATTGGTTAAGTTAAACGATCAATTAGTTAATTAATATCAAGCCCAGTCTACCACCCGTTCATCTAATCCTCAATTTGAGCAAGAAGGAATGAACCAATAGCAAACGGCAAGGACAACGGGGTGTGGTGGCCTCCTAGCATCGTGTCGATCATCTTAGTTGATTATGGGAGGAAGACCACTTTACTTCTAAGTGATGGCAAATACTTGACTTAAAGGTAAAGTCTTGCCATAGATATAAATTTAATCTAGTAGTCATTGTTAATAAAAGTTTAAGAGTGAATAATTAACATTTTCTCACTAATATTTTTAATAAAAACTAACAAATTAATATTTACTTATAAAAAGACAAAATCTTCTTACTATAGGGGCTTAGTGTTAATAGTGTTAATATAATATTGTTTAAAATATTCCATTACTTAATTTTCTTAAATCATATATTATTTGTTTAATAGTGAGTAATTATTGTGTTTTATTTTCAATATATAGTTAAATTATATATATTATCATCTATTTAATCACAATTAAATAAGAAATAAAAGTTACCGATTTAATGATGAATCCAATTTAAAAGACACATAGAATTATTATATATTTGATGAAATAGATATTGTCAACATAACCCTGTTTGGAGGTGGAAATAAAGTTAGGAAGTTTTTTCATCCACGGCAACATTTTTTGTTATTTCTTTATTTCTCTTTAGTTTATGTAGGGTCTGCTTATCTTGAAGTTAGACAAAAAATAATCTTGATAAATTTGATTTTGAACTGTTAAACGTAATTCAGATATGTATTTAAATTAATTAATTTCAGTAATAAATTCAACATATTTTTATTAAAAATGTAAAAAGTAATTTCCCAATGTCAAAACTATATGAATAAAAAGTAATTCATTCCTCTTAAGATAACATAGTTCGATATTCACCAAAATTCATGACTATGAATATATAATACTAATAAACCTTGGCAAAAAATATCTTTCTCTTCATTGGCTAGAGGAAATTCTTTATATGTTAAAAACTTGAATTATAGTTCGTTCTAAGTTTGAAAACATGATCAGTTATGGTTTGTTGTATCCAAAACATGAAAAGATAATAAATTATAAGCAAAAGAAATATAATTATTGATGATTTTTTTAAAATATTATTTTCATTATTCTTCAATGTAATTTCTTTTTTGGTTTCCCACAAATATTATTCTTTGAACACAATATTGTGTTGAGACATACTTAGATATTAAATATGAACACATCTTCTATAAAGATTCGAATCTTGATTTACCATTATGAAAAATTAATTCTTTCTATTAAACTCATCTTCCTTAGTATATTTTAAATTAATATAATTTGTTACATGTTTCCCGCTAAGTTAGATGTATATTTTTATAACTAATTATCATGTGTTGGGATTCAATCAATCAACCTAATTTAATTCTAACAATTATCATGTGTTGGGTTCAATCAATCAATCTAATTTGATTCTCGCACACAATCATTAATCATAATTTACATGTTTTTTTTTTATCATGTAGAAAAAAAATGACTGCATAAAGATGAATGGAATGATGATGAAAGGCTGATGAGAAGATTCGTTTTATAATCTTCCAAATATAGAGAACCTTTTATGTTCTCTTAATTTTCTCTTTTGATAAGGATAAAGAGAAAAAAGGAAGCTAAACCTCTTATATTGATAATTGTCATTAGTTATCTCAAATTTAATAATTATAATTTGACCCCTCATCAAATTATAATATCACTAATGGTATCTACACACCTAGTCTTTCATGACATATATGTCCTTAGCCATAATTTTATATTGATTAGACCACTTTAACATTTTGACTAATAATATAATGGTTCTAACTAATTCAATTATGTAATATATATATGTATGTATGTATGTATGTATGACCCAAAATTGCTAACAATCTCCCACTGATCACAAATATATATATATATATATATATATATATATATATATATATATATATATTGAACTTAATTAGAAATTAAATTGCACAAAAAGCTTTAGAATTGTCCTATTTATTGTGTGTACCTTTTGAAATATTTTGAAAAAAAAAACGTTTTTTTTCAAAATATTTCCATTTTTATAGATGAGGCATTATTTGATTTCAAAATCCGATTATTATATTCCTAACCCGAAGTGCTCCTTGGTGTATTCATAAAAAGTAATAATTTTTCTTTGAATCTTAGCAATTGATATCCTTTCGAAACACCATTTTTTTCTTCATTTGAATTGACAGTGAATTCTTTCGATTTCTTATTCGATTTATGTATTCTTTTTTCTAAATTAAAAAAGGCAAGGACTAACTCTCGAACTGCAAGTAAAATATATATATATATATATATATATATATATATATATATATATATATATATATATATATATATATATATATATCCTTACAATCTTTATGAATGTGTTAGACTTTATGAACTCAAAATTTGTCATTACATGTCTTGAGCATATTCCAAAAATCTTGTTCATTGATTACATCCGCATGTAGAACCAAAATAGTTTTCATTGTATCAATCACAACTAAACTCATCAATGATCACTAATGCTAACAAAATCAAATAACATAGACTTATCATGAAATATGTAGCATGAAAATTAAGTGAAGGTAGCCTGTACACGTCTATTTTCAACTGGTCCTACTTTACCTCAATGAGATCATTTAATAACCTTAGTGTACAAAGTGTAATAATTGAATAATAAACCATATATGTATATAACCAAATATATCCAAAAGTATATGTATGCATACATAAAATCTAACATAGAACATAAAATACATAATAGTGACTAACTCCCACTAAATCAAAGATTCCTTGAATGATAAAACGCCCATGTGAGCAATATGCTCATGAAAGACCTTGGGTGGAAGTCCCTTAGTAAGAGGATCTGTTATAATGGAGTTTGTCTCTAAGTGTTCTATGGAAATTTGTCTAGTCTGTACCCTTTCCTTAGCAACTAGGAACTTTATGTCAATATGCTTCGACTTGGTTGAGCTCCTATTGTTGTTAGAATACAATACAATTGATTTATTGTCACAATATAACATAAGTGGTCTTTCAATTCCTTTCAAAATTTGCAGCCCCGTGAAAAAATTTATCAGTCATATTCCATGATTTGATGCCTCATAGCATACCACAAATTATGCTGCCATAGTGGATGAAGTAGTAAGGGTTTGCTTGGCATTGCGCCAAGAAATTGCACCACCGGCTAACATGAAAATGTAACCCGAAGTGGATCTCAAACTATCTAGGCATCTTGCAAAATCCGAGTCAGAATACCCAGTGATCTCCGACTGATCTGACCTCTTGTATGTGAGCATATAATTATTTGTTCTCTTCAAATACCTCATAACTCTTTTAGTTGTCATCCAATGATCCATTCCTGGATAGCTCAAATATCTGCCTAATACCCCAACTATGTATGCTATATGCGGACGCATACATACTTAGGCATACATCAAACTTCCTACAGCTAATGCATAGGAAATCTTCTGCATTTCCTGAATTTCCAAATTTCCTTTTGGACATTGTTTGAGACTGAACTTGTCTCCCTTAGCAACTGGAGTGTCCCCAGATTTACATTTTTGCATGTCAAACCTTTTAAATATCTTTTCGATATAACTCCTTTGTGATAATCCTAGAATACCCCGGGATCGATCTCAGTGTATCTGAATTCCTAATACAAAGGAGGCGTCACCAAGATCTTTCATTTCGAAGTTTCTTGATAGAAATCTCTTGGTTTCGTGCAACATACCTATATCATTAGTGGTAAGCAGTATGTCATCAACATATAAGACTAGAAAAATGTACTTGCTCCCACTGAACTTGCGATACACATAATCATCAACAAGATTCATCTCAAAACCAAATGAGCGAATTACTTGATGAAATTTGTGGTACCATTGACAAGATGCCTGTTTTAGCCCATAAATGGATTTTGTCAGTTTTCAAACCATATTCTTTGGGTCTCCTGACACAGTTTTCTGGTTGCACCATATAAATTGTCTCATCAATGTTGCCATTGAGAAATGTCATCTTGACATCCATTTGATGAAGCTCCAAATCATAATGTGCAACAAGAGCCATGATTGTCCTAAAAGAGTCTTTCTATGAAACTGGAGAGAAAGTCTCTTTAAAGTCAATCCCTTCCTTTTGGGTATAGCCTTTTGCCACAAGACGAGCCTTATAACTCTCCACATTACCTTTGGAATCCCGCTTGGTCTTAAATATCCATTTGCAACCAATGGGTTTCACACCTTCTGATAATAGGACAAGTTCCCAAACCTTATTGTCTTGCATGGACTTATACTCCTCATTCATTGCTTCAATCCACTTTTCTAAGTTGGAATCTTGCATGGCTTGATGGAAGTTGACTGGGTCATCTTCCATCATACCATTATTTTCCTCATGTTCCTGGAGAAATATCACATAATCATTTGAAATAGCACTTCTTCTTTCTCTTGTAGATCTTCGCAAAGGTACTGTCTCACGAAGCATAGGTTCTTGAGGATCTTGAGTTTGTTCTTCATGAACGACCAAATTATCTTGAGTGGGAGATTTAATAACAATATCTTGTAGAGGTTCCGAATTTGCTTTATCAAAAGCAACTATATGCATCGGTTCTGGAATTATTACTGATTCTTCCTCTAAGACAAAGTCTTAAACCTTATTCTTCCCCCCAAACTCAATATCCTCAAAGAATGTGCTAGTTCCCATCTCAAAAATTATCTTTAATTTGGGATCATAAAATTTATAACCCATGGATCTTTCAGAATAACCAATAAAGTAGTTGCTTACTGTTTGGGAGTCCAATTTCCTTTCATTTAGCTTATAAGACCTTGTCTGAGCTGGACATCCCCATACATGAAAATGTTTCAGACTAGGCTTTCGCCCAACCCAAAACTCATAAGGTGTTTTGGAAGCCGCCTTGGTTGGCACTCTATTTAGAATGTAAGCTGCAGTCTTTAGTGTCTCTCCCCAGAGTGACTCTGGTAAGTTAGAATGATAAATCATGCTTCTTACCATATCCTTAAGAGTTATGTTTCGTCTTTCAACCACACCATTCATGTTAGGTGACCACTGCATGGTGTACTGTGGGACGATTCCACATTCCTCTAGGTACTTGGCAAAAGGCCCTGGACATTGTTCACCTGAACCGTCATATCTGCCATAGTATTCACCACCACAGTCAGATCTAACACTCTTTATTTTTTTGTTGAGTTGATTTTCAACTTCAACTTTAAATGTTTTAAACACATCCATAAATTGTGACTTTTCATATATAAGAAACAAGTATGTATATTTGGAGTAATCGTCTATGAATGATATAAAATATTGTTGACCATTCCATGAAGGTGTATGAAATGACCCACAAATGTTCGTATGTATCAATTCCAAGACGTTTGTAGCTCTATATGCACCTAATTTCTTGCTTTTGGTCTGTTTACCTTTAATGCATTCAACACAAGACATCAAAGCTTGTGAAATCAATGGAATCTAAAGATTATGTTTGACACAAGTCGTTCAATTCTGTTCTTAGAAATGTGACCTAAGCGCTTATGCCATAATGCTCATGAGTTTGTATTATCAATTCTACGCTTAGTACCACGCAATTCTGCATTAAAGGATTCACCATAGGAAGCTATAGTGTCAAGTAAATATAGATTATCATTAGCCAAGAGTGAACCAGTTCCAACAATATCTGAATTAAAAGACAACCTAAACACATTGTTTCCAAATGAACACAAATAACCCAATTTATCCAAATAAGAAACTGAAACCAAATTTCATCTAAATAACGGTACAACAAAAGTGTCTTTCAAATTCAAATAAAAAACCAATACATAGTAATAATCTAAAGTGCCCTATAGATTTCACCTTCACCGATTTACCATCTCTAACATGTATCCATCTTTCAGAATCAATTGGCTTCCGCTAGCTTAGGCAACCCTTTATTGAGACACTGATGTTAGTAGTGGCGCCAGAATCTAACCACCAAGTATTTATAGGTATTGAAGCTAAATTGACTTCATAATAGACCAAATTAAGAAACATAATCTTTGCACGCTAAGCATGATATTTGGTACATTTCTTCTTTACATGTCCAGGCTTACTACAAAAGAAACAATTGTTACCTTGATTTTATTTTTTTTGTGCTGGACCCTTAACAGCTTCATTTTTAGGCTCCTCGGTTCTTTTTCTTTTGCCCTTGTCTTTAGAGGTACTTACAACATAAACATTTTCAGTCTTTTCTTGCTTCAGTCTTTCCTCTTCTTGCAAACAGTATGAAATGAGATCATTAAAGTATCATTTCTCCTTTTGATAGTTATAAGAGATCTTAAACTTGAAGGTAGATAAATTAGCATTAAATGAATAACCAAATCTTCTGATAGCTCAAGCTTTAGTGCCCTTAATTTTGAAGCAATATTTGACATTTCCTTTGTCTTGATACTTCATGGAAATTAAGTTTTGAAGAAGAGTATTTGTTTTCGCCTTATAAGAGGTTTTTCAATTTCAGCAAGGAATTCTTTGGCACTAGTTATCTCATCTTAAACAGTACCCCTAAAGACATCAGGAATACCACGCTTAATGATCATAAGACTCATGCGATTTGAGTGATCCCACTTCTCATGAAGTTTCCTCTGGTCAAAGGTACTGGAATTCGTAGGAGAAGGGAGTTTCTCAATCCTTAATGCAAGGTCTAGATCCATGTAGCCAAGAACAATTTGCATGTTCTCTTTCCAGTCCTTAAAATTTGTACCATTACGAATGGAACCGAATTCAGATTAGTAGATATAGAAGCAACAACTAAAAAGATCTAAATAAATAATACAATAAGTTCACATAACAGTCATCAATGCATTTAAATAATGGTATATCTCATCTCAAGATATCTAGTGCACCATTAATATACCTTCTTTGGACAATGGTATTAATTGCTAGTGATATCTTTGTTGTAATGTTCAAACATTGATGATAAAAGTATATCAAATAACAAACTCATCTTTTGATGTGACTTATCATTCACATGCAAAACCTCATAACTATCACACATTTAACATCACATGTAAATGAGTTAAATGGTAACTTTCCTTTAGGTCAATCACCATTCATATAAATAATCACACACATTAACAATCTACACAAGAGAGGTCACTTTGGTGATATCTTGATTCAATTAGCTCATTTAAATGCTAAACAATTAAAATGATATACCATAGCTAAATTTTGAACATCGATGCACCAAATCCAAAATTAAAACATTTATAGAGTAAATTATTTTAACTTTATTTATTTATTTTAAATTTTAGAAGCTCGTGATTGTTATTTTAATCTACTTTAGTGGTCTTTAAAAGTAAGAACGAGCACAAAGTACATGAAAATATGTAAAATATCTAAAGTAATTTGCTTGATCTTGCCAACAATATGTAAAATATCTAAATTCATTTAAAATTTAGAATATGTCAGCATCCTAAATAAATAAAATTTTCAAAATTATACATGAATAAAGCATAGGTGGCTCTGATACCAAATGTTGGGATTCAATCAATCAACCTAATTTGATTCTAACAGACCATCATTAATTCTAACCACATGTTTTCTATTCATGTAGAGAGAAATTGCTACATAAAGATGAATGAAACCTCATTTTGTTCCCATACTCATAATCATGATAAAAACTAAATGCGGAAGTGTATATGGTTTAGTCATAACAGAATGATGATGAAAGATTGATGAGGAGATTGGTTTTATGATGTTCCAAATGTAGAGAGCCCATTAGTTACCCCAAATTTGATAATTATAATTTAACCATTCATCAAATTATAATATCACCAATGGTATTTACACAATTAGTCTTTTATGACATATATGCCCTGAGTCATAATTTTATATTGATTAAATCATTTTAAGAATTTGACTAATAATATAATGGTCATAACTCATTTGTGATATATATATATATATATATATATATATAATATATATATATACATAATGATCCAAAATTGCTATTATGTAATTAAGAAAAATTAAGGAAGAAAATCTAAGGTTATAATCAATTAATACTTTGATCTGGTTAAATATGAAAGAAAATATAATGTGGTTGGGTTACATAGAGCTAAAAGTAAAGAAATGATTATAGTCTCTTTGGGTTGTCAAAACAAAATGATTCTTAAAGAAGAATATCTGTCTATCAAGGAAGAATTTGTCTATTAGATTTACTTATATTCTCCTAATGACAAAGCTGATGATGTCTCCACGATAAATTTCTTTCACATTCAGTCACCAATTGAAGGAAAAGAACGGAAGCAAAGTATTCCAAATATGTCACCTATTCTACCACTAAGGTTTGAGGTGGTTGCAAGCAGAATATTAAACATAATCTAAATGGGTCCATTCATTATGCAAATTGCGACTGAAAGCAGCACTGAAAAATATAAATGATGGTGCTGACTGTTAATCAAGATTATTAAATCATGACGATTACTTTTGAACAATTTCCTAAAGTAAACACACAGGAATGTTGGGACAACTAGGGTATTTCCTTGACCACTAATGTAATGGCAGCTGACTTATAATGCCTATTTTAAAATAATTAATGATATGATCTTGCTAATTAGTATCTTAACAGAATTAGAAAGTTAATCAATAATAAAAAATCGTTTTAGATTACATTAAAAAGAAAGAGGCATTAAAAATCACGGTGCCAATGGGTTCATAAAGTTTGTAGTTGAATAAAAACTTGCACGGTAAGATTATTTTTAAATGTGATTTCCTTATAAGTTAAGGTTTTTTATTTGTATTCATTTTTTTAATTTTAGTTCATGTAGATTAATGTTTTTTTAATTCTGGTTTCTATATGTTTTTTTTTCCTATAAAATTTTAGTTTTTTTCATTTATAATTCACATAAATTTGTATTTATAGCAATCAAAATTTAAAAAACACAAACTTACTTGCATGCACTAAAAATAAGAAAAATATCTCACGGACACTAAAAACATATTTAAATGTTAAGATATCTTAGTGACATCCATTGATGAAACAATAATAAGAAATATTTATTAGAAATTATTATTGATTAATTAAAAATCATGGTTTGAATGAACTAACAATATCTGTTGAATAATGATATCCCCCCACCATTTTAATGTTCTTCAATAGTTCTTGCACAAATCGACATGTAATAAATTTGATTGTATTGAAATGAATGAGACACGTTTAAGAATTTGACTTGAGATTTTTTTTTACTTTCAATTACAAAATATCACCTTATTTTGATCTTTTTTATTTTTATTTAAAAAACTGTATAACAAATAGTGTAAAATAACTTCTATCATTTTCATTATTTCCTATTAAAGCTAAAACATCGTAAAGAGTATTTGTAATTGCAATTGCAACTTTACTTTATTCATCTCAAAAAGTTACACGACCAATATGGTTTATATATCAAGTACATATTGGTTATCACTTTAAAATATATCACAACTAATTGTAACTGTTTATATCACTTTAAATAATGTTTGATTGTATAGTGTGTCCTTGAGTGGTTTTAGTTTTCTTCGGTTTTGCTTAGTTAATTGGGAATTTATCAAATGTTGAAATTTCGAAAACTAGATAAAAAAAAAAAAAAAATGTACAGGGAAAAGGGCCAACCTACCTATAGAAGCATCGTAAGTGACTCTAAGATGCAAACATTAGCAGGCAAGGCAAAACAAGACAACAAAACAGAGGAACTTTCATTCAACCCCAAATTCTCATTTGTCTTTTGCCAAAAAAAAATCGACTTGTGTTTTCATCAGTTAATTTTTCACGTACTGGAGTTTGTTTCTTCCCTGATCGTGTCAATTGTTATGGTTCCTTTGCAACCCACACGACACTTTATTCTGTTTCAGGTTATCAAATTGGTGAGTGTGAAGGCATGTCGGTAACTTGGTTGGCCATGAATCTAAGAGCATGTTTGATTTTCAATTCAACTTGTTATTGCTGTATATGAAATTTTAAGATCAAATCCAATGGTTCACCACAAATTAAACGCAAAATAAAAGGTAAGAATACTTTTACAAATTTCATTTTATCATCAATGTTCATTTACATTAGATACCCAAACATACACTAAGTCCCGTAGAATCAGGAAATAGAATTCCAATGTGTTTCAACCTCAGCCTATAAAGCTAAACTAGTTGCCAAATGGGAATTTCTGTGAACTTAACTATATATTTGCTCATTTTCTATTTGGTAGCTAGACTTATATAAAATTCATTTAATAATAAATAGTGTATTAAAAAAAATGTGTTAACAAAATTCTTGCATTATTACTATGAAGTTCTAAGAAAATGATGATAGGTGGATATTTATTTAAAATTTTATAAACACATTTGATGTAAGTTATTTATTACTATTAAAAAGAACATTTATGTGTCACCATTTAAAGAAGAAAAAAACTTTATAAGAAAATAATCTTAAGTTTTGTACGCATGTTATTGGACCAGTTTAAACTTAAAAAAGTTATTTAAAAAAGTAGTTTAAACAAATACATTGAAAAAACAAAAACAAAAACAAAAATACTTATTTCATTAAAAAAAAAACTTAAACAAATAGACCCATTATCAATCCACCAAGCATAGTTGTGAAAACAAAAGTCTGTTAAATATCCCCCTTTCAAGCCCTCTTTTGCGCTTTCATGTGTTGCATCTTGGCAATTTAGGTTCATTGCACTGTTACTTTTTCTTTAGTCCGAGTCAATCTCCCTTTTTCTTCATCTGAATCTTGAATTATACGTACGAATCTTTCTTCCTCGTGTTCTTGTCCTCTAAAAAGACCATATAGCATGCTTTAGGCCTTTAGCTATGGCTACTTAGCGCAAAGTTTGTTGAAATGGTATGCTTGAATGGCATGCAGTGCACTATTGACGACACTATATTGGTAGGTGTGCAAAGCAATTTTGTTTAAGATGAGGAGGGTGGACCTGACAATTGGGCATGTCATTTTGTTGTCCAAAACTATCTCACATCTACCCCGTGAAAAAAGTTGTTGTAAGGTCTAGGATTATGTGGTTTTAATTTATCTCTAGGTGGCAAATACTTATATTTTTAATTTATAAAAAAATTAATTATGTCTCATTGAAACTAGTTGGGATTACATAATTCTAAATGATGAAATAATTTTTGTCATGCAATTAATAGGGTCGAGTCTAATGAAATTAATTAATTCTTTATAAAAAAGATTATTTATAAGAATTATTTCTTACAATCAGGGTCGGTCTAACGATAAATGAGACTTAAAATAAATTTTGAGAGAAATGTTTTACTCAGAAAATAATATATGGGTTCTATTTGCAAACATATATAATTTATTTTTCTAATAAAATGTTATCTTTTTGGTTTTAAAAAACTTAAAAACAAATATTTTTTTTTGGTAAATCTAAAGCTTAAACTTTAATTTTTAGAAAGAATGTAGCAATCAAGGTTTGAATCTCTAATAAAAAAAATACTTAATGCGGGATTGTATCTTCAACAAAATTGCCTATTTTTAGAAAGAAAAAAAATCAACAAAATTGCCTATAAAATAAATAGGAAACAAAAATTATCGCCATGCACCTTTTCCGCACATTGTCAACCCACTTGTATTCTTTATAAGCAACATGGACTACTAGGCATGAATGTGACAGGCTTATTGTTCGCTAGTATTTCAATTGAGAATACAGTGGTAAATAATGAAATTGGGGGTGTGTATAGCTAATTCTACTAAACCAAAATCATTGGTCGGGTGACTCAAATTTGATGGGATATACAGTGGTTTTGTTGGTTGAATACATATGCGTTCCCTTAAGTGAAAATGGGAGGACATGATTAAAGAATATGTTGGGATATAGATATCTTTGTTTCTCATTTGCTCTTTGCTGTCTAGTTGCATGATTCTTACAGCGTGTTTAGGGTTTAGTACATGTGAAAATAAAAATTTAGATGTGTGTTGTCTTGAAACATATTTCTTTGATTTCATTTTTGTTTCATATTGGATATTTATTCCATTTGCAATAAAAACGCAAGCTAAAATAATCACATAATAATTCAATTATTTGTTTGAAAAGGAAGTGACATTTCGAACTACAAAAAAAATGTCAATAGTTGTTGAAAATGTTGAAGGGGGAACGGTCCGAAATTCACCTTCGAAGCTTGAAAAAAATGCAAGGAAAAATGTGTATAACTACAACTTTTTTCCTAGGTGTTGTCATAAAGAAGATTCAATGTGTGTTAAATTATATTTTTTTTTTCAAGTATATAAGTTTAACGAAGGATAAACTTATGTTCTATTTATAAACCTAATTACAAAATATACTTTTAAATAATTACCATGAGGGTCATGTCAAACTTTAAAAACAAGTTTATATCATATAAACAAGTTAAACTAAATTCTTATAAAGTCTGACTTTACTATTTTATTTTCATCCCATGAGTAATAGTGATTTTAATTTTCATCCCTTAAGTAAAAAACATTCTGCAAAGGTGCAAGTAGCAATTTTTGGGATGCAGGAAGCAATTGCCACCCATTTAATATTTCATTAAAGCGGCCCACGAATTTTTTGAGCTCGTTGTTTAGTGGGTTCCTCACCCAGTCTACTAACTAAATGGGCCTACTGGTTTTAATTTTAAAGAGAAACAAAAAAAAAAGTACTATAGCTAGGTTTTTCCATTTAATGATTTTGAAGTATTTCATTTTCTGTTTCATATTATTTGTTTTTTTAAGATAATGTTTGCTGTTACTGGCTGATTTTTTTTTCTCCTATTATTCACAATCATGCTTCTCCAATGTATCAGAGACAGTTCTTAGATTATAGCATCTCAAACAAAACTATTTCTGAATGAGTATCTCAGACAGCCTTTCTCAATGCATGCAGCACAACAGGCAAAGCAGGAGAACTCACTTCAATGAATAGATCCTTATTTCTCAGAGCATCACCAAAATTTAGTTGCCGCAGTATACTTAAGGCAAACCCTTCTCTAGTGATCTCAGCAATCAGGACTTTGTCTTCTTTCATTATTAGCAAATCTCATGAACTCACAATCTGACCAACTATTACAGTGATATCATCAAGCTTTCCACCTGTTACAATAGAAGAAGAAAAAAATGAGGTCAGCCACATGTAAGAAAAAGGAATTGTTTTAGAATTATTTTATGACACACCTGTAAGCTTCATTCCAAGAATCTTCTTCCATAAGGGTGGCTCAAAACCCTGGAAAATTATTAAGAAAACAAAGAAACTAGATGGTTATTGCAAATATTGTCATTGGATTATTTTCCTGGTTAATGGTTGCTAATCTTTACACGAATGAGAAAGTGATTTCCCTAATAAGAAGTAATCAAAAAATAGAAAATTATAAAAGAATGCATCATTTTCTATAAACAAAGTTATATCTTGTTAAGCAAAGGAAGTCTTAGTTATAATATTCTTTCCTTACCCTAGACCTGGCTTCCAACGAATAGGGAGAATCAAATTTGAATTAACTGTCTTTTTTGTTTTGGTTTATCGATATATCATCATCATATGCGTCATCACCATTGCATGACTGCTTGCCAAGTTAGCTAATGCCTTTGCTAGCAACAAAATAAATTTCAAATTAGTGAAAAAAATCATATGACCATCAAAGGGGGCTTATTTTAAAAACTATTTACGGATTGGGGTTTGTTTTAAAACTAATGACGGAGGGGGTCTGTTCTTGGGTGTAACCCGCCATTGCCAATGGCGGCAAAGGTGGAGAGAGGCTGGTATCGTTACTGGTAGTGGCGATATAGGTGGAGAGAGGCTGGGACTCGCTGACCGTGATGGCGAGATAGGGCAAGGGCAATCTCGCCGTTAGCATTGGCGAGATGCTCCCTGTTGACTGGTGCCGCTAGCCCTTCTGGCGGGATTGGCGCTGTTCATTAAGAGGCACATGCATTGCTTTGTTGTTGTAAATTTTGTTTAAATAAAGCAGTTGCATGATACTCAACGTATGAAGTTGCAGATGCTCTTCTTGTTCATGATGAGACTAAACATAAGGTCTGAAATAGGGTTCAAAGCTAGCTGTAGGTTGCGCATGCTCTCCTTGTTCATGATGAGACTAAACATAAGGTCTGAAATAGGGCTTATAACTAGCTGTAAATGTTCACAGGTTAGGGGTTCAGAGATGCTACACCATATTCACATGCATACAGTTTAATGGCGTGTAAATTAAGAGATAGCTTCAGCTTTCTTCTTGTAAATTTTGTTTAAATAGAACACTTGCAATGACATTGAATACTTGCAAAATTTCATACTGAAAGAGAGTAAGAAACTGAAGAGAGGAAGAAAGAGGTTCGTTTGAAGTTTGAAATTTGCTGATTGTATAGTAAGTATTTTATATTTATTTAAATAAGTCTTATTTAGTTTTGTTTATTTGTCATGTATAAATTTTTTATTTTGAAGTAATAAAATTTGGAGGTCAAATTGCATTAATTTTGTAAATTAGATTTTTAATTTAGAAATTATTAGCAGTAATTATTTGTAAGCCTTTTTTTAACTGTTTTTGTGAATGAATTTAATTTCCGTATTTGACATATAGAATTGTTTTGGTATTATTTGAAATATAATTTAATTTAAGACAAAAACTAATTAGATGCTATTTCTTAACTATTTTCTGGTTTGTTTAGAGTTAAAAACGAAGTTTCATTTTACTTGTGATAAAATATAGTATAAGTTAACAACAAAAAAATTGTAATTTTAATTATAAAATATAGTATAAGTTAATAAAAAATTTGTAATTTTAATTATGTTCCGTGTAAAAAATTGTAATTTTAATTATGTTCCGTCTAAAATTTTTTTAAGTGTAATCCTTTCATTTATAATCCTTTTATTTTGTGTCTGAAATTTTTGGTAAAGTTGAAGAATTTTTCATAAATTATTTAATTAGATTAATTTTTTTTAGAATAAAGTATGAATGTGTAGTTTAAGTTTAATAGAGCAAGCAAATAAATAGTTTATATTTGTATCATTGACAAATATTTAATTGAAATAATAATTTGATTTGTTAGACTAAAATTTGAAGGTAAAGTTTAAGTGAATTTTTTTTAATTAGAATTTTTTTTTTAAAATTAGTATGACTAATTATTTGTAATCCTCTTTGTTCATGGTTTTTGTGGCTTAGAAGAAATTTGACTTGTGACCCTTCCGGTTATAAATATTATATGTGAGTCTTTAAGTTTTTGAAGGAATTTTTTTTGAATTATTTAATTTGACGTATGAGTAATTTTGTTTTTTTTTTTGTTAGAATGACGTCTCAATGTTTATTTAAGTTTACTAGAAGAAGCAAATAAATTTTTTTATTTTTATGATTCACAAAATAGTTAATTGAAGTAATAATTGTTTTATTTAGAAACAAATTTTAACACGTGAAGTTTAAGCCAATTTGTAATTAGGTTTTTTACGTTGAAGTAATTTTTTAATAATGTTTACTTATTTTAATTTGTATCCCAAGTTTAAGTTTAGTAGATGCAGCAAGCAGATACACTTATTTATTTTAAAAAGACTGTTGTTATGATTATTTATTTTGAATTTTGTTGATGTAGGTATATCATGAATTCAATTATTACAGTGTTGTATTTCAACGGAAGAGTATTTGAAGACAATGATGGTGTAATATTTGAAGGCAGTAAAAAGGCCATTCAGATTAAACGCGGAATTAGTTTCAATGCTTTGAAAAAAAAAATTGGAGATAAGGTAAAGTTAGAAAATAATGAAATTATTTCTACTATAAGTTGTAGATTTTTAGTTTCAGGAAAATATGTTGCGTTGCAAATTTGTGATGACGAAGATGTTGAAACTATGATCGAAAGTTTTCAACAACAACAACAAATGTCAGTTCTAGAGTTGTACGTAGAAAAGGATGTTGCTGGTGGTTCTATGTTTCATGCTGCAAATTCTGTTACGTCATGTGGACGTAATGTATCTCATTATGAGTCGGAACTGCCAAAAAATATAAGCAATTTACATGTTGATGAAGATGATGATGATGATGATGATGATTATCTTGCATCTAACTCATACGTTGAAGAGTCTTTCGATGAAGATGATAGTGATGATGGAATATCTCATACAGACGATGAAGTCACTGACATCGTTGAACCAGTTTCAATTGTTCACCCAAGCGAAGGTAAATGTTTGTGAAATACAAAATTAGTTGAATACATCTATCTTTTTATGAGAATTGTATTTAATGGTAATTAAATAGGAGTAGTTTGTTGACGTGATTTTATTTTATAAATTATTAGGTGTACCAGAAATTCAAAATCCATTTTGGAATGATGCTAGCCATTATAATAATATCAACTGGAGTCATCCGGACGAGGAGGACATTTGTGGTCTAGACATGCCAACGACTTTTAATGTTGGACAAGAATTATATGTTGGCATGGATTTTGACAGTAAAGATGCAGTCAAAAATGCACTCAAACAATATGTGATGAAGGTGCATCAAAGTTTTAAGGTTGTTGAAACGAAATCACACAAATATATCGTTTGTTGCCCCAACAACACCGAAGAGTCTCCTTGCCCTTTTTATATGAGGGCAATTTTATCCAAAAAAACTGATGCATGGAAAGTGACACAATGGGGTGGACCGCACACATGTCTAAATATGACTATGACACAAGACCATGAGAAGCTTGATTCAAATTTAATTGCGACTTGCGTAGTAGGTACGTTTTTTATGTTCATAGTATCCTACTTTTGTGTTATTTGTTATTTTAATTTGTAATTTTATTTACTTATTTGAATTACAGGCATGATCAGAGAAGATCCATCAATAAAAATTTCTTTGATTCAAGAAAGGATAAATAGTGAATTTTCCTATAAGGTTTCATACAGAAAAGCATGGATGGCCAAACAAAAGGCGATTGCAATTGAATATGGCGATTGGGAAGAGTCGTATGCGAAACTCTCGTCATGGCTAACACACATGCAAAATCATTCTCCTGGCTCTTACTTTCAAATACTACATGACGATTTTATTGTTGGCAATAGGGTGAGTCGCGAACATCGTCAATTTCATAGAGTATTTTGGACATTTGGTCAATGCAAGGAGGCTTTTAAGTACTGTAAGCCAATCATACAAGTTGACGGCACACATTTATACGGAAAATACCGTGGGACCCTATTAATGGCCACATCGCAAGATGGAAATGGTGGTGTTCTTCCTCTAGCATTCGCCGTGGTCGAAGGCGAGACGCTAACAGCATGGTCATGGTTTTTGGCCCACTTGCGTGAACACGTCACAGATAAGAATGGAATTTGTCTAATATCTGATCGTCACGCGAGTATAAAGTCTGCTGTCGCTAATGAAGCACTTGGTTGGCAACCTCCCCACGGCTATCATGTGTACTGCGTCCGACACATAGCCAGCAATTTCAATCGCAAATTCAACAACGCGAAACAAAAAGAGATGTTCAAGAAATTGGGTAAGGTTTATTTTATACATTAATTTAATTTGAGTTTCATGTCTACGTACAACTGTTGATGATAACAAATTTGATGCAGCGTACACTCCTTGCAAGCATGTGTTTGATCAAAACTTAGAAAAATTTCGTCAATTGAGTCCAGCTATAGCAAGATGGATTGATCGAATCTCAAAGGAAAAATGGAGCATGGCTTACGATACATCTGGACGACGATATGGTCACATGACAACCAACTTATCAGAATGTGTGAATAAGGTGTTGAAAGATTGTCGCAGCATTCCAATAACAGCGTTGGTGAAGTCAACATATAGTAGGTGCCGAAAGTACTTTATTGATCGTGGTCGCCAAGCCCAAAGACAATTAAGAGAAGGCCAAGTTTATTGTTCTAAGCTTGTTACAGAACTTAGGAAAAATCAAGAACAAGCTTGTTCGCACATCGTTCGCGTGTATGATATCCACTCGACAAGGTTTGAAGTAGAGGAGACCTTCAATCCTATAACGCAACGTGGCGGACAAAAATGGGCAGTTAACTTGAATGGCCATTACTGTCAATGCGGAAGGTATTCTGCGCTTCACTATCCATGTTCACACATTATTGCAGCTTGTGGTTACGTGAGCATGAACTACTACCAATATATAGATGTTGTTTACACCAATGAGCACATCTTAAAAGCATACTCCGCACAGTGGTGGCCTCTTGGGAATGAAGCGGCAATTCCTCCTTCTGATGAGGCATGGACACTAATCCCTGACCCAACTACAATTCGTGCGAAAGGTCGGCCAAAATCAACAAGGATAAGGAATGAGATGGATTGGGTCGAACCATCTGACCACCGACAAAAATGTAGTAGATGTGGAGCTGAAGGGCACAATAGGCGTCGATGTCCAATGCAATCTGACCGTGGGAGTAATTCATTTAATTGATTTATGTATGTTACATGCCTGACTTGTATTGCTTTAGGTTTTGTTCAATGTATTTACTTGTTGGTCTTCAATGAAATCGTCAGTTACTTTTTGTTGAATGTGTGCTTCTAATGAAATAAAATTACATTTAGAAGTTGAAATAAATGGAGTGGATCAATCGAGGTTGAGTGACATTGGTGTTGATCGTTAGTTAGAAACGTTAGTGTCTAAGTATTTTGTCTTAGTTTTTTATTTGAAGGGTGAGGGCTAAGTTCTTTTTATTTTATGGTTAGGGCTAAGTTTTTTATTTTAGGGTTAGGGTTAATTTTATAATTGTATGGGGTAGGGTTAGGCCTTATTTTTTATTTGTTGGGGTTAGGGCTAAGGTTGTTTATTTTTGGGTTTAGGGGGAATTTTTTTATTTTAGTGGTTAGGGTTAATTTTTTTATTTGAAGGGTTAGGGTGTAGTTCTTATTTTTTAGGGGTTAGGGCTAAGTTTTTTTATGATTTAGGGGTTAGGGTTAAGTTTTTTATTTGAAGGGTTAGGGTTAGTTCTTATTTTGGAGGGGTTAGGCTTATTTTTTTTATTTAGGGTTAGGGTGTATTTCCGAACATTATAGGGTTAGGGCTAAGTTTTCTTATTTTAGGGTTTAGGGTTTATTTTTTTAATGTGTACTTGTAATGAGATAAAATTACATTTAGAAGTTGAAATAAAATTTGTTTTTTTTAATGTGTACTTCTAATGAAATAAAATTACATTTAGAAGTTGAAATAAAATTTCGTTTTTTTAATGTGTACTTCTAATGAAATAAAATTACATTTAGAAGTTGAAATAAAATTTGTTTTTTTTAATGTGTACTTCTAATGAAATAAAATTACATTTAGAAGTTGAAATAAAATTTCGTTTTTTTAATGTGTACTTCTAATGAAATAAAATTACATTTAGAAGTTGAAATAAAATTTGTTTTTTTTAATGTGTACTTCTAATGAAATAAAATTACATTTAGAAGTTGAAATAAAATTTATTTTTTTAAACGGTAAGGGTTTAGTTCTTATTTTTTAGGGTTAGGCTTAGTTCTTATTTTAGGGGTTAGGGTTAAGTCATTTTATTTTAGGGTGTATGGTTATTTTTTTTTATTTTAGGGGTTAGTTCTTATTTTTGAGGGGGTAGGGGGTAGGGAAGGATAGAGGGTTGAATGAGGAATCTGTGCATGAAAATGCAAAAGGAAGTGTCTGGAGAAAAGGAGAAGGATAAAGTGGAGTACTGAAATCCCTGTAGATGCTGGCCAAGACAGCAGGAGCAAGTGCTAGTTTAAGCCCTCTTGCAAAATGGTTGTATATGATCTACCAGGGAAAACAAACCTCGACAACCACAAAGACAAGAACGCCTCATGCTCCACTCGGCTCTCGTTACTCATGAAATGCTTCATCCATGGAGTATGATCCGCCCTTCTGGCCTTAGATTTGAAAAACATCCTAAAAACTCCTATAAGTTTTTGTTCTATTTCCCTTTCCTCACCACTCACAAGAGGGCTAGAAATAGGAGCTCCCATAACAGAGTAACCCCAACAAACTTTCATATCCTCCAATGTTATCGTTGCTTCTCCCCAAGGAAACACAAACGTGTTGGTCTTAGAACACCATCTTTGTGCAAGCTCAATGATCAACTCATCATTCCTACGGATTTGAAAAGTTGAAGCTTTGATTGCCTGGTCTATCCCAGCTTTCATCCACACACATTCATACTTGTGTTGCATTTGTTGGACCCATGTATTCCATTCTGCACTTGGGTAATGCCACCCTTTGTATCTTACTTCAAGCAACTTCGCGTGGTCCGAATTGACAGTGGCTGTTCTTCCAGAAGAGAACATGGAATGAGGAAGAGTTGCCGAGTCTTCCACGCAAGGTTTGATGAAATAAGCAGTTCTGTGAACTGGGTTTTCACCGGATAATGGTGAAACCATGAGTTGTTCATCTTTGACTTGGATGATGGGGTCCTCTGATGACTCCATTGTAGAGTAGTTGCTGAAGGAAGGGAAGGATAGAGGGTTGAATGAGGAATCTGTGCATGAAAATGCAAAAGGAAGTGTCTGGAGAAAAGGAGAAGGATAAAGTGGAGTACTGAAATGTGAAAACAGGAGGTAAAACTGGATTCGCGAAGTACGAGGAAGAGAATTCGAAACGTTCATACTATTATACTTCCGCCATTACAATGTATTGGCATTAAAGAAAAATTACTAAAATATATTTTCGATCTCAATGAATATTTAATTTTTTATTTGTTTTATAATAATTTTTTTTGTTGTGTCTTTAATCAAATAATATATTTTTTTCTTTGACATTTTTTAACTCGTAATAAATTATTAAATTTTGTGTTTATTTTTTGATAATTTTTTCATTTATTATTAATTTTTTTTTAAAAAAAAATAATAACAAATGAATTTCTTTTACTAGAAAGTAAAAATAAAATTTGTTAGTTTATAAGGAACTAAAAAAAAGTGTATAGGACCACAATAAAATTTTTGTTTTATTGTAGAAAAAAATAAAAATAAATAAATTATAGAAAACATAAAATTAAGGTATTTATTAAGAATTATAAATTGTTTTTCCCTTTAAATATATTTTCAGGTTAAATGTCCAACAAATCTAACTTCAGATAAAAAAAGGAGCAATGTTATAATTTTATACAAAAACAAAACAAATGAAATTTTTTACAAGAACAAACAACAAACTTTGGATATATATAAGAAAAATATATTTTAATCTTTTAATTAAGTATCACATCTTAAGTTTTTCAACCATTAATAATCGGTTAATATTTATAAATGATACATTAATAGAGTAATTAATTTCCATTATACACGGGTTAGGGTTAGTTCTTATTTGTTAGGGATATATGGCTATGTTTTTTATTTTAGGGTTAGGGTTTAGTTCTGAACATGTTAGGGGTTAGGGTTATATTTTTATTTTAGGGGTTAGGGTTAGATCTTATTTTTTAGGGTTAGGGTTAGGTTTTTTATTTTAGGGTTTAGGGTTAGGGTTAGGTTTTTTATTTTAGGGTTAGGGTTTAGTTTTGAACATGTTAGGGGTTAGGGTTATATTTTTATTTTAGGGGTTAGGGTTAGATCTTATTTTTTACTGTTAGGGTTAGGTTTGTTATTTTAGGGTTAGGGTTTAGTTCTGAACATGTTAGGGGTTAGGGTTAGTTTTTTACTTTAGGGGTTAGGGTTAGTTCTTATTTTTTAGGGTTAGGGTTAGGTTTTTTTATTTTAGGGGTTAGTTTTTGAGTTTTATTTGGTTTACGGTTCATTGATTATTATAGTTTGATACGCGACATAAATATTATCCATAAGTAAGCCTTAATAAACTGAATATCATACATTACGCCATGAATGTCAAATTACAAATATACAACAAAGGCTTAATAAACGAAGACATGCAAATCATTCATTTTGGTGTCCGTGATGTCGTGAGGATGTGCCACATGGTCGATCCCATCTTCGTGCTTGGCGATCAGGATTTCTTCTGCCCCGATGCCTCCCCGCTTCTTCTTCGTCAGCCTCCGCAGAAAATGCGTGCCGCAAATCAACACCGAATAAGTCACCCGTATTAGGTATTGGTCCCGGTACATTCCATTGTGTTCCTAACGGGGCATTAGGTGTTGGAATTGGGCCATGATATTGCTGTGAAGGGGTCATTGTGGGCCATGAAAAATGAGCTTGTGTTTCCGCAACACCACCGAACGATTGCTGGCTTGCAGAAGTATCAGTGTGATGACCCTGAAAAGGATATTGATACATCTGGGTCGGATACTCAGCAAATGTTTGTGGCGTGTAATACATTCCATGGCCACGCTCCGCCATTTGTTGGGAATATTCTTCCGCTTCAACAATGTCCCTTCTTCTGTCTATCCCCTGAGTTTCAATACTTGACTGAAGCATGTGAAACTGTTGTGCAGGAAATTGACGCTCTGATGCGGGACCATGTGACACTGGCTCAGTGACTCTCTCTTGCTCTTCGGATAAAATTGTAATTTTTTCCACATAAGGCACGAGATCATCAAATGTGCATGTATTCCTCCCTTGAGGAGACACCATGTATTGTAATGCCTCCGCAACTTCACCCTGCATTTATAAGGGTAAGAAAATTAATGGCCATCATTAAATAAAAGTTCAAGTTAAAATTTGAAAAAAATTTAAAAATACCAATGTAGCCGTCTTTGCATTTGCTGGGTCAACAAACATCTTTGTCTTTCGCCTATACCAGACCATGTAGTCCGAGTTAAAACTCAATAGGCCTTCTTGTCGGGGATAAGCGTCGACCCTAAATGCATGGCGATTATTCCACTGATCAATCATTGGGGCGAACAATTGCCCCCAATTTTCGTCATGTTTCCCTTTCAATGTTATGCCATGAATGTTTAAGGGTTGTGAAGGAGACTCTGGAATTGGCTGTTGCATCCCAAATTGTCTCAATACTCTGTCCGGTTGGTGCCACTCAATAACTTGGAAACAAATTAGTGGCACCACCGCGTACCACGCGAGACTTCCGACTAAACAAACGGGAGGCAACAGTGATATTACGGTTGATGGGTACGGCTCCCACACAAACTGCATATAACAACATAGTTATGAACATTTTAGTAAAATAACACATATAATTTTTTATTTTACAAATAGAATAACATCTTCTTACCTCATGACGTTTCATAATATCTAACTTGCGACGAAAAACTCTCACATCATCATTGCCGATATGTTGGTTTCCACGTCGCAGCCACCTACAAAGATTAAAATTTAATATATGCTAAAACCATTTATTCTATTGAAATGAAAGACGCTGCTAAAAATTACTAACCTATGCCCCAGTGGTGTATTTTCTACTTGGGAAGGAGTCCTCTTTGGAGCCAAGGTTGGACATCGTTCCCATGCCCACATTTGTAGTAAGATGCACATACCTCCGATTGATTTAGTTTTATAATCGGTGGCATTGCACATCTCTCTGTATAGAAAACCAAGTACGGCAGCTCCCCATGCATATCTGCCACATTCTTCAAAGTCACGTAAAAATTGAAGGTATCTTAGCGAAACTTTGTTACTGCTTTTATCAACGAACAAGACACCTCCAATGAATCTCAATATCCATGCACGGGCAAACCTTCGTACTTGTTCTTCGTCGTCGTCATTATTTATTTGGGCAAAATGGTGAGCCAGCCAACTTAATTTAACCACACTACCTCTAATTTCATCTTCTTGTGGTCTGACTCCCAATAATTCCTCACATAAATCAGCCCAATCAAGATTTGTTGGACCGATTAATGGTAAACCATCCACACTTATACCTAACAATACAGAGACGTCTTGGAGAGTAATAGTACATTCTCCGCATCTCATGTGAAAGGTATGTGTTTCTGGCCTCCATCTTTCAATCAGAGCACTAATTAATGAGGCATTTATTTTTAAGTACCCCATCTTGATAATCCAGGCGAAACCAGATTGTAGAAGAAAAGGAAAAATTTGCTCAGGAATTTGTTCTTCCCCTTGATACGTGGGGACAGCTCGTCTGATATGTAATTTCCTATCTTCTTCCCCATTCCAAACATGTTCTGAAACATGTTTAGGTTGCATCCATAATACATCAGCATCGATGGGACCAGACTTAATGTTAACATGTGATGAAGATGATGATGAAGATGCCATTGCTACTACAAAAAAAAAATATAATACATTATTTGTAGATAATATAAATTAAATTAAACTACACACATTTATAAAAACATTATTAAATATCTAACAATAAATTTGAAAAAAATCAAACTCGCCAATTTTTAATATATTCTATACATAAATTAAAATACATGTGAACAAAACTTTAAATAAATAATTTTTTTTCTACAATTAAAAAAAATAATTTAATAAAATATGGACTAACAAATTATTTATAATACAAACAAATATTGAAATGCAAAAAATTATTTAAAAATATATATACAAAAATTATAATAATGTACAATCTATCATATATTTAATAACATAAATTTTCTAAAACAATTAATATTAACCTACAAACTAAAACTAACAGTGATCATATATATATATATATAACTAAAATCTAAAAACTAAAAATTATTAACTCAAACAATATTAACTTATTAATTCATTTATTTAAAAC
>JARCIV010000024.1:0-125000 GCA_029618585.1 Citrus australasica | reverse complement strand
TCAACTAGACTTAATATTTGTAACACCATCGGATTGGTTCGTCGATTTCAATCTAACCTAGGCAAAGAACATTAAAGAGTTGTCAAAACGATATTCAAATATTTAAAAGGCATAAAAACAATGAAATTATGTTTTGGTAAAGGTGATCTAGTGGTAAAAGGTTTTTGTAATGTAAATTTTGTTGGAAATCAAGATGATCACAAATCAACAAGTAGTCATGTTTTCCTTTTCGGTGGCACAACAATTTCTTCTTCAAAAATAGAGGCCGAATTAGGGATGGCAATGTTATCCGCAAACCCTCAAACCTACCTAAACCCACTCGTTGCAAGTAGTTTGTGGGTTCGGGCGAGTTTGGTATTATAAATTGAATTCAAACTCGCACTACGTTACGGGTGGATTTGGTATTAGTCAAATATCTAACGGATACTTGTATAGGTATCTACCAACCCGCACTTTTTTTTAATTTAATTTTAATTGAAAAAATATTTAAATAAAAAATATACTTATTATAATCTTGATTGAATTTTCTTTAACTTAATGCATAGATTATTTCATTATTATAATTTTTTTCTTTGGATTAGTATTTAAAAAGTATTATTCTTTAGAAAATATTAATAGTAATCATTATTGTAGGAATCGTGTTGGATGGGTGCTAATGGTGGTGAATGAAATGAAGATCTTCTATTGGAGCTAGTTTGTGGCTTTTTTTTATTGATTTATGTATTTTATACTTAAATGTGAGAATTTGTGATGGATTTATGTTGGAATTTTAATTTTCTATTTGCATTGATTAAATTTAGAATTGAATATGTTATGTGGAATTTTAGGTTATTGCTATAAATTTACATATTGAACATTTGTGATTTTAAAAGAAGAAACCCGCAAAAAATCCGTTGGGTACCATTGCGGGTTTGGTAATTGTCAAAACACACAACGGGTGAATTTTCTTAAAAAATATTAAAACCCACAGTGGGTTGTGGGTGGCTTTGATAATTTAAATTTTGAGTGGGTGCAGATTTAGTAATAGCAATCTCACTGCAAGCGATGCCCATTGCCATTCTTAAGACGAATATATAGCATACAATATGGCAATAACAAATGCTACATGGATTGGATGTTTCATTGAAGAATTGAAATTTGATTTACTAAATAAGCCAATCAATTTGTTTTGTGATAATATGTCTGCTATCTCTTTAATAAAAAGCAGAGCAAATAGTTCCAAAAGAAAGCACAATGATGTTAGGTAACACTATATACAAGATAGAGGGAGAAATAAAGGTTGACTATATAAGTGATGGTGGCTAAACTTATGACCAAAGGGTTAAATTTGAACTGTTTAAGCAAGCATGTAGATGCAATGGGATTAAAATTCACCTTGGTGTTCCACATATACAAGAAAATTCTAGTTTAAGATTTCCTGGACGCCTAAAAAATTAAATTAAAAAAATGTGCCAATTTAGTTAAGTTAAATAATTTTTTGTGGAAGTTGGCAAATGGATATTAGAAATCAATTAAGAATATAGGTATATCTTAATGATTGTTTATGATCTTAAAATTACTTTGTCTAGAATAATAACGATGAATTGGATCCAAGGAAATTTAATAAGTTATTATTGGACAAGTAATAAAGGAAGTTTTATATATGTCTAATTAATAAGAATGTCCAAGTGGGAGCTAATGAATGTTATTAATATAACGTTTAATGGACATATTTATTAATAAGCGACGTGTCTCTTAAAGTAAGCTAATAGAGTTTAATTAAATAATAATTACTTTCGACATGACTAATCGTAAAGAGACATAACTTCCCTTATAACTTAAGAGTTATGTACGTATGAGAAGGTTTGATGAACAAGCATCAATAGTTTATAAATAAGCCCTATCATACATATTTCATTTCATCCACAATTATGAATTTTAGACATTGAGAGTTCTTAAAAACTTCTTGGTCTCGGTGACTCTTAAATATAAGTGATTTCCAGCTTAACAACAATTCTTTTAGGATTACTTCTATCGGGACTAACAAATCTACCACCAACCAGCAGGGGTGGAGCTTAGAGGGAAATTCTACGGGGCCAAACGTAAACTTCCAATTTTTATGTTATTAGAAATAATAAATTACTATCAAACCAAATCATCAATAATAAAAATAAGGTAAGATATTATATAAAAATCATATACTCTATGTCAGTAGCTTATCATTACACTTACAAGAAGCACGAACAATATTCACAATAGAAGTCAGTTTAATAAAGAAATGATGAATAGGAACAACCTCCTAAGATACTACAACTAAAGCCAATTGTAGTCGATGAGCCAAATAACGAATGTAGTTAGCATATGAACAATCTTTCAAAATTAAAGCTTGTAAACCCTTCCACTCACCTCGCATGTTACTTGTACCATTATATCCTTACCCTTGGACATTTTTAATATTTAAATTATTATGAGACAATACAGAGTATATGCTATCTTTCAATGTCATTGCAGAAGTGTTAAAGACATGAACAAGTCCCAAAAAAGGTTCTCGCACAAAATCATCTCTATTAACAAATCTCAAAACAACAACTATCTATTCTTTCTTTGATTCATTGCGTGATTCGTTTACAATTAAACAACACTTTGCATCTCTTATTCTTCACGAATTGCCTTTTTCACTTTCATTGAAAAGACATGTAAAATTTCTTTTTGAATATCTGGTATTGTATAGGAGGCATATTTTGGAGTTTTATCAAGGATAACTTCTGCAATCTTTTCATTATTGGAAGTAAATGTTTTGAGTAACTGAAACATTTTTCCATGATTTAATGATTTTTTGCTAGAACAACCTTCAAAAGCTAAGTGTCTAATTGCTTCAACCGTAGTTTTTAATCGCAGTCTATTATTTAATTTCTTTAGAAGAGTAACGATTAAATACCTGTGGTGGATGTTGAGGTTGTCTCATCAAATCCTCACACGATGTTTAGCCTTTTAATAAGTTGAATTGGGATCCTTTCCTATATGATTAAGGAAGGCACAATATTTTCCATCTTTAAGCTTTCTCCAATTATTAAATCTGTTAACAGTATAAGTAGTGTGTTTTGGTTGTGCAAATGGTGTATTTAAGAGATAACATGGTAAACAAAAATATGCATCTTTTATAGGTGAATATCCAACCAGGAAGAAAAAAAATCGAACCATGAAAATTAAAAACGACGAGATACTTTTCTAGTCTACATTTCGGATACTCTGAAAGTCTTGTTTGGTATGGACTAACTATTATGCATGATCTGGGAATTTCATCTCGTTGATTAACATTATAACCCATATTTGAGGACGCAATCCCAGATCACGCTAAAAAAAATTGAGTATCAATTTGATTTGTCTCAATTCTTGGAGATTTTAAAGGTGAAATTCTAGAATTTAGTGAATTAGTAAGTGACACTTGTGAATTTTCAAAGTTTGGAGAATTGGTATTGACTTCTAAATTCTTTGCATTTTTCCTTTTGAAATATTGATTAATTTTAAATGGGGTTCTCATCTTTGCTACAGTGAAATTGTCAAAAATTGAAGGGTTTCGATTGAAACGCTTGCAATTTATAGGGATATGTGATTGACGTTCTTTGATTGGCTGATGTTCTTGGCTTGGTTGATTTCTTTTTTCTTTTTTTTTTAATTTTTTGATGTTATTGTTTATGACTTCGTGGGCTTGGCTAATTTGTTTCTTATTATTTTGATGCTATCATTTGTGGGCTTAATAGTTATATTACAATATTATCTAATATATAAACTTTATACATTAATTGTACAAAGGCCAGTATGGATATTTTACACTAACTTTTCATATTTTATTTAAAGACCCTAAAAATTTTTAAAATTCTGCAAGGGCCATTGTACCCTTTAGTCTTATATGGCCTCCACCCCTAACAACCAATAAAATCAACATCTACTATTGTCGCTACTGATCAAAATCTAAATGATGTTTGAAGATAATTTTTAGTAAAGATTATTGAGATAGTCTTCCAACAGGATTAACAAATTTATGAAACCTAATTAACAATTTTATTTTTAATAAATTTTGTTTGATTTAGAATAATTTGTGTGCTTAGATCATATGTATAATTGTAGGTGACCGGAAGCTCAAATTCCAACAAAGGAATACTACTGCAATAAACTTGGCAAGATAAGGAAAGAGCTTGGCTACAGAAGATTTGAAACAAGTAAGATGCATTAGCCATTGCTGTAGCAATCCTGGAGCAGTGACAAAGAAGATTTCGTGTGAGGTTCTTAGAAGATTGCGATCTGGAGTTTTCAAAACTAGAAGATACTGTTGTTGTAGCAATCCTGTAGACTTTCGGTTGTCCTAATTTTAAGCTATAAAAGGAGGACATAACAAAGAAAAAAAGGGAGCCATCACCCAAAGAGAAAAACTGCAAAGAACCATCAAGAAAATAGAATTCAAGAGAGAGATTAAAGACTGGCAGAGGAGAAACCACATAAATAAAATTTAGTCCTTCTTATTTTCTTGTTTTCTATTTCATTATGGGGATGTATTTGAAGGCTGAAATTCTTTTATTTATTTTTCTTTCACAAATCATGAACTAAATTTAATTGTGGTTGAGTGATAAACAATCTTAATAGATGCCTAACTTATATACGCACGTTGCTCTGTGTTTGTTATAAAATTTTGTCTTAATTATATTTATTTTATTCTCTACTTTGGCTAACCACCCGTTTAGGGATACTATCTAAGAAAGAGCCTAAAAAATGTCTGACTTAGTGGATCTCATTAAGACAATACTTGGTTTAGATTGAGTTTCTCAAGTTGAGTTAATCTCAATTTGAATAGGTTCATGCTTGATCTAAAATTAGTGATGAATTAGACATAGGAATTCACCTTGTAGGGTAAATGAAACCTAGATCATTTAATGCTATATTTAATGTTGGCGTAACAATTGATCACTGTTAGGTTGCATTAAATATAAGATATCCAACATGCGACAATTGAGAATGCATGAGGAATTCTGCCCAGTGTTGTTGTAGATGCTGTAGCAATTGTACTGTAATTGAGAAAATAGTTAATGCCATTAAGTGAGTTTATCCACTCAATCACTCCATTCTCATTGGTTTAATCCTTGTGTTTGACATGAGAATTTTCTTTGTTGCATTTTTTATTTTAATTAGTTTATTAGTTTTATTGGTTTCTTTATTTTTAATAAAAACAAAACTGCACTGTTAAGATTCTGTAGCAAGTCTTATAACATCAATCCCTATGAAGACGATCTAAATACTCATTAGTATATTACTTGTTGTGTACACTTGCATATTGACACATATATCATTAGAGATTTCACAAATCAAATTTTTAGTGTCGTTGCCGTGAATTGATTGTTCATTGTGAATTGTGAAATTAATCTTAAACGGTGCTAATTTTTTATTTTATTTTAATTGGTTTATTTTGTTGATAGACAACCTTTGCATACACAAATATAAGTATGTTGAATTTTAGTTTGATCCAGAAATTAAAAGAACTGGAAGGAGATTAAAGAAAGAGCAAAGAAATTCAAAAGCTGTTGTAACAATGGATGATTTACAAGATATGGGGAATTTGAACCCCCGAGGAGAAATACAGTGAGTTAGTGTAGAAGGATGTCAAAAAGGTCAAATGGACATATTATTTATAGGCAACCAGGGAATAACAACGTTATCCATATGGTGAATGATAGAGACAGAGCCATTAGAGATTTTATAATGTTGACTCCTCAAGCTATAAATCCTAGAATAGCTAGACCCGAAGTGCCAGTTGATAATTTTGAGCTAAAATCCGTGATATTTCAGATGTTGCAGACAGTGGGGTAATTTAATAGGTTAGTATCTGAAGATCTTCACCAACACCTTAAGTTGTTTTTGGAAGTTAGAAATGCGCTCACGATTGTTGGAGCATCATAGGAAGCATTAAGACTCATACTTTTCCCGTTTTCTTTGAGAGATCGAGCAAGGGCATGGTTGAATTCTTTACCACCAGATTCCATTACCACATGAAATGACTTGGCTGATAAATTTTTGTTAAAGTAACCAAGAATGCAAAATTGAGGAACGAGATAACATCTTTCCATCAACTTAAAGATGAGAGTTTGTATGATGCATGAGAAAGATTTAAGGAGTTACTCAGGAGATGTCTTCGTCATGGTATTCCTTGCTGCATACAGTTGGAAACTTTGTATAATGGTCTCAATCCGAGTACCGGATTAATGGTGGACACTTCAGCAAATGGGGCCTTGTTATCTAAGTCTTACAATGAAACTTATGAAATTTTGGAGAGGATAACCAACAATAATTATCAGTGGCTATCAACCAAGTAAACTGCAGCAAGAGGAACAACAAGAGTCCATAACGTAGATGATAGTATTATTAGCCTAAGTAATCTCATTAACAAATATGGTGAAGGCTATGACCACTGTTCCAGCAATTGTCAACCAAGTTGTTGAAGTATCATGTGTTTATTGTAAAGAAAGGCACTTATTTGACAATTATCCTGAAAATCCAACCTCGGTTAATTATGTAGGTAACTTTAACGGACAAAACTAGAAAAATCCATATTCAAACACTTACAACCCTTGATGGAGACAACACCCAAACTTCTCATAGAGCAATCAGAATTAGAATACTGCAGCATCAAGTGGACAAAACAGACCTACTTCACCACCTGGATTTCATAAGCAAAATCAAGGGTAAAGAAACACCAGCAATGACCAACGAAGCTCTCTTGAAGCTTTGCTTAAGGACTATATTGTGAAGAATGAAGCGGTTGTCCAAAACCAAGCTGTGACTTTAAGAAACTTGGAGAATCAAATTGGACAGTTGGCTACAACATTGAGTGACAGACCTCAGGATAGTTTGCCTCACAATACAGCGGATATGAGAAGAGAAGGAAAAAAATTGCAAAGTGATTAATTTGAGGTTTGGAATTGATGTTCATATTCTCGTTGGTGTACCAAAAAGAAGAGTGGAACCTGTTTCAACTCAAGAAGAAACTCACGTTGAAGAAGAGTCACAACAACCCTCTTTCTAGCCCACTAGTGTGAACAGCCAAGCTACAACATCTGCAAAAGATAATGATCTACTAAATGTGGAAGGAGATATTGCAGCGCCAACCACATCAGCTCATAACATGGCAAAAGAAAAGCATTCTGAACAACTTGTTGTAGCACAAAAGTTTAGATACCCACCACATTTCCCATAAAGATTTCATAAACAAAAGCAAGACAACCAATTCAGCAAGTTCTTGGAAGTGTTGAAGCAGCTATATATTAATATTCTTTTTGTTAAAGCTCTTAAACAAATGCCAAATTATGTGAAGTTCTTGAAAGATATTTTGGCAAGGAAAAAGAGGTTTGGAGAGTTTGAAACAGTTGCTCTAACACAAGAATGTCGCCATATACTTCAAAATAAAATACCTTAGAAGTTGAAGGATCGAGGGAGCTTCACAATTGCATGCTCAATTAGAACTAAATATAGTGGTAAAACACTTTGTGATTTGGGGGCAAGCATCAATCGGATACCATTATCAGTATTCAAGCAATTGGGAGTTGGAGAAGTTATGCCAATAATAGTGACTTTACAACTTAATGACCAATATCACGCTTATCCAGAAGGGAAGATTGAAGATGTGTTAGTGAAAATAGATAAATTTATTTTTCCAGTATATTTCATAGTGTTGGACTTTGAAGCAGAAAAAGAAGTACCAATCATTCTAGGAAGACCTTTCTTAACCACGAGAAAGACTCTAATTGATGTACAAAAAGGGGAGTTAACTATGCGTGTGAATCACCAACAAGTTACATTTAATGTGTTAGATGCAATGAAGAGTCCAGATGAGATTGAAAATTGTAATTTTATCAGTATTGTGGATTTTGCTGTGACAGAGAGGTTAAACAGTTGCTGCAGTAAGGAGGAAATCAATGATGTAACATTTAAAGGTGGAGTTGACATAGCATGGTTAGGGGAGAAGCAACTAGTGAGACATGACAAACATTTTGAATCTTTAGATCTCTTAAATAGGGAAGCAAAACCGTATGTTCTTTCTATTGAGTCACCTCCTATTTTAGAATTAAAACTTTTATCTTCACATTTAAAATATGTTTATCTTGGTTACAATAATACACTCCCAGTAATTATTTCATCTTCCTTGAATGCAGATCAAGAGAAGAGTTTAGTGGATATATTGGGGAGATACAAGAACTCTATTGGATGGACAATGGCAGATATCAAAGGAAGCAGCCCATCCATATGCATACACAAGATTCTGCTAGAAGATTGAATCCTATAATGAAAAAAGTTGTGAAAAAAGAGATCATTAAATGGCTTGATGCTAGAATTACTTACCCAATATTAGATAGCTCATGGGTCAATGTGTTCTAAAGAAAGGTGCAGTGACTGTGGTAGCCAATGAAAGGAATAAGCTCATACCCAGAAGAACAGTGGAGAGTTTGCATGGATTATAGGAAGCTAAACAAAGCCATAAAGAAGGATCACTTCCTATTGCCTTTCATAGATCAAATGCTAGATAGACTTGCTGGAAACAAAAATTATTTTTTCTTGGATGGATACTCAAGCTATATCAGATTGTTATAGCACTAGAGGATCAGGAGAAGACAACATTCACTTGTCCTTATGGTACTTTTGTCTTTAGAAAGATGCCATTCAATTTGTGCAATACTCCAGCAACTTTCCAGAGGTTGTATGATGCCCATCTTTTCAGATATGGTTGAGTAAGCACCTGAGGTATTCATGGATAATTTTTTAGTTTTTGGGGAATCATGTGATGATTGTTTGCACAACCTAAAAAATGTGCTTAAGAGATGTGAGAAGACTAATTTGGTGCTAAATTGGGAAAAACATCATTTTATGGCACAAGAAGGGATAGTCATAGGCCATAGAGTATTTAGAAAGGGAATATAGGTGGATACAACAAAAATAGAGGTGATTGATAAACTTCCACCGCCTACTTCATTTTATGTTGCTGAACATGACAAGCCTTTCAATTTTGATAAAGAATGTTTAAAAACTTTTGTTGCATTGAAGAAAGCTCTTGTTACAGCACTAGTTGTTGTAGCACCGGATTGGAGTATGTCTTTTGACTTGATGTGTGATGCCATCGACCATTCTGTTAGAGCAGTGTTAAGGAAAAAGAAAGACAATATATTTCACTCTATTTATTATGCCAATAAGACCTTAGCTAATGAACAACTCAACTATACCACCACTGAAAAAGAGTTGCTGGCAGTTGTTTTTGCATTTGACAAATTTAGAATTTCTTTGGCTGGCACTAAAGTGACTGGTTGTACAGATCACGCGGCTATTAAGTACTTAATTTTGAAGAAGGATGCCAAACCAAGGTTGATTAGGTGAATCCTATTGCTACAAGAGTTTGACTTCGAGATCAAAGACAGAAAAGGCACTGAGAATCAATTAGCAAATCATCTTTTAAGGTTAGAAGCAGATGAAAGCACTCTGACAAAGCAAGATATCACAAAAAAAAATTCCTAATGAGCAATTGTTAATTCTACAACATTCTCAAATGCTACAACAGTCAGGATTTTTATGGTATGCAGACTTTGCTAATTATTTGGTGAGTGGACTATTACCACCAGATTTGAGTTACCAACAGAAAAGAGGTTTCTTCATGATGTGAAGATTTACTACTGGGATGAGCCCTACTTGTACAAGATATGTCCAGACCATGTGATCAGAAGATGTGTACCAGATGAAGAAATTTCAAACATCTTGTAGTCCTGTCATCATGTAGCATATGAAGGACACTTTGGAGGGCTTAAGACAGCAGCAAAAGTCCTTCAATCAGGTTATTATTGGCCCTTTATTTTTAAAGATACTTACGAGTTTGTTAAATGTCGTGACAGGTGTCAAAGGGCAGGAAACATCTCTAAAAAACATGAGATATTGCTCACTAACATTTTGGAAGTGGATTTTTTTTATGTATGAGGGATAGATTTTATAGGACCAATCCCACCCTCTTCAGCAGCTTATACATTTTAGTGGTTGTGGACTATGTCTCCAAGTGGGTGGAAGCTGTAGCATAACCTACTAATGATGCCAAGGCAGTAGTGAAGTTCCTTCAAAAAAACATATTCTCAATATTTGGCACTCCAAGAGCTATCACAGCAAGAATAGTTGAAAGGATTGTTGTGGAGTCTGCTGCTGTTACAACTCTAGAGCACCCTACTGCAGCAATTCTAGAGCGCCCTACTCCAGTAGGAGCAGAAAATGTTCCTGGGCTCGAGGAGATGGTTCAAGCACTTAGTGAGGCAGTGCAAGCGTGTGCAACAAGAAATCTATTAATAGATAACAGACAACTTATGACAAATTTTGGGTCTATCATAAAATTATGATAGACTTGTGACATAATTTTTAATCTATCATGAATTAATGATGACTTTGTGATAAAATTATTTTCTATCATGGATTAATGATGGTTTTCTGATAGAATTATTTTTTTTATCATGGATTAATGATGGGTTTGTAATAGGATTATTTTTTTTATCATGAATTAATGATATTTTTATGATAGAGTTATTTTTATAACAAATTATTATTTTTTACTTAGCCACGTGTCGGCTTATAATTCGTTACTTAATATGTGAACAATTACACTATATAATTTATAAAGTATTAAATGAAAAAGTGAATCCTAAATCTAACCTAATTAAACACACTACTTGTTAAGTTGTTGTCGCTGCTCCCCTACTGCTCTTCAATTTCACTGCTGCTTCGGGAAAGAACAAAAGGAGTCCCCATGCGGTTTCAGTGGAGATGCCTGTGACGGCGCCGAGGACGGGAGGGACTTGTACGAGGTACTGAGGGTGGAGCCAACGACGACGATTTCGGAGATTAAGACGACGTATTGGAGTTTGGCGAAGGTTTATCATCTTGATTTGTCGGGTAACGGTCGGGATTTCATCGAGATCCAGAATTCTTATGCGACGTTGTCGGATCCAATGACCAGGGCTGTTTATGACATGTCTTTAGTGAGTAGGAGGAGGACGAGAATTGCGTCGTTTGGGTGTTCGGGTCGGTTCGGGTTTCACCCGACCCGTAGATGGGAAACTGACTAGTGTTGGTAGGAATTTTCAATTTAGCTTCTAACATTCTTGTTTAGGATCAATGTCGTTCCTCAACGGCCTTCCAGAATTTTCCTCTCACGCTTTCCACGCTTGCTATTCTCTTTCTTGACTAACATCACTTGCGAGAACAAGATACCGAAGGAGTTGCTTCAGTAAAACCGAAGCAGTGAAAGTTCAATCAATATCTAACAGTACCGTTCTTGTCACCAACACTGGTGGTCGAACTAGTAATTTTTTACCTTTTTTATTTTTCTTAATTATGTGATTATCAAAATTAATTATCATTTTTTAAGCTTGCTATAAAATCTTATATCCCGTGATCATTTTTGTTGGCGTCAGAGTGCGTAAGCTTTTCTTAATTCTAAATTTTCAAATCTGATGAATACAATTGAGTTGATAAATTAAGAGCCAAATTGTTATGTTTAATATTTTGTTTAGTACATGATTGCAAAACAATGACTAAGCAAAATTGCTTCTATCAATTGAAATTTGGCCAACATGAGCTTGTCAGTTACCTACTCAACAATATGAGATTTTTTGTTTTTTCCTTTTTCTTGATTCTGTGGTGAATTTTAACGAGGTAAAATTACAATTAGGCTCTAAATATGTAGGCAGGTTACAAACCTAGAATTGGTGATGTTGGTTGAGATAAGCTTTTCAAAGTTAGTTGTTTGGTTTCCATTTCATTGGTTGATCAGTTCAGCTGGATCTGGATGCCATTGCTTTCTATGACTTTATGATCTATTTTTGTCTCCTCACACTGGTCTATTGTTGTGGCTTCCCTTGCATTTTTAGCTAGCTTGCTGATTTTGATGAATTCCAATTCACCAAAAGTAATTTTAATCCATTAAGTATGTACATTTTACTCATTCCATAAAAGTGAAGTTAGATTAAATGATTAACAAGCTTGTTACATGGTGAATTTTAAGGGATTGAAAAAAAAACTACTTATTCTTGCAATTTTACATCTTTTTTATATTCTTATTTCTTGAAAATATTTGTTATCTCTTCTCTCTTTCAGCACAAGTATGAAAATATTGGTATTATTGGTTATTTCTTATATTCTTCTTTGTTTTCTTATTTTTAATGTTATCTTTTTTTTTCCTTTTTTTCTCCTATCTCTGTGTGATGAAACTATTGTTACTACACATACAATTGGAAGTACATTGGCTAGTTTAAATTAGCTGAAGAATTCTTTAAGTTATAGATATAAAATAGTAGCTTAATGTTATTAATATATATTTTATTTTTGATGTAATGCTTTTCTTTTCTACCTCCCCTACCAACCCCCAAATTAGATTTTATTTGAGTTTAGAGGTTAACCTACTTGATTGAGTAATAATATGATGGAAAATTTGTGGCTTCCGCCTTTTCATAATTGGAGAGTTATACATACACACTGACACAATTTTACACAGTGGAATTTATCTATTAATACTTCCATGAAATATTTAATGTTAATAGATGCCTAGATTACTATATTTGATGCCCACATGTATTGCAGCCTCTTAATTTTCTATATTCGGCTTGGTGTTTGAATCAATTTTGTTCACAAGAAGCTTACATGTCACTTTGTAAGTTTCAATTTCCGTTTAGAGTGCTATCAGGAGATGGTTGTTGAGTGTTAGAAAATGTATATTTATAAAGGAGAAAATCATCATTTTACACTTCAAGTTTTACTAACACCCTTACTTTTATGTATTTAAACTTCTTGTCATTTAATTATGTGTGTTGTATTATAATTAAGTATTTTATGTATTTTAGGGGCATCATAGTCATTTCACAATGAACGAGAGATCAGACGGCAAAACGGACATCACTTTTAAACTCAGGACGGTCGAAAACCTTAGGAGGAGCATAAAAGGAAAATGGCACTGTTCACATGTACGGTACTATTCACATGTACAGTACTGTCAACATTACTGTTCACGATACTATTCACATAGACGGATCGATGATGTGGCATTGACCAATGATGTGGCATTGACTGATGAGGTGTCACGATCCTGTTGGACTAAAATTCTTATGCACTGTTGATCGATGACGTGGCAGCATATCAGTGGACCAAAAATCTCACGTACGGTACATGCATTACACAGGATTATTTTCAACCAAACCGTGTTACTGTTCAAGCCGGGTCAAACCGTGTTACTATTCAAACCGCGTGGTCAAACTGCGTACTGTTGACTGATGACGTGGCGCAATCCTGAGCGTCTGAAATGTTTTTTATCCGATGACCATGATTTACTCAATGTATCTATAAAAAGGGGGCTCTCCCCCCCAAATTTGATATCTCTAAATCTATTTTTGGACTCTATTTTTTGTAATTCCTTCTCCATCTTGTATTTTCTACGTATTTTAATAAATTTTCATTTTGCCCCTAGTTCAATTATGAGTAGCTAATTTTCTTTCAAGCTTGAGTTGAAGGTGAAGTCTCAACATGTGTCATGGGCTTTATTTGGTAAATTTATTTTCTCTTCCCCTCTAGTTTTTGTGGATGTTTTGACTTCTCGTCGAAAAATAATAATAATCTTGTCTAGATACCGCCTTGGTTTCACCGGATCCCTAGTACAAAGTTATTATTATTTGGCACGATAAGCCCTTAGCACCATATTGATTAGAGTGTGGTTCATGAGGTGTGGATTCCCCCCTCATGATTTAATTGGCACTAATACGGAATATTTAGCCTATGGTGCATGTTGATACGGATCCAGATACCCAAGTACGTCATTTCAATAGATTTCTCTTCAATTTATTCTCGCCATTTCAATTTCAATTTTAGGATAATCTAAGTCACTTTCACCATAAATCCAAACATCCATTTAGAAAAATTAATTCTACACACAATTAGAATCAACCTCCTCATGGGATCGATACTCGTCACCATTAATCTATTCTACAATAGATTCGTGCACTTGCGAGTTCAATAAAATTTGCACAACAAGTTTTTGGCGTCGTTGCCGGGGAGGTAAGTTATTTTAATTCGTAGAATTAATTTTTGTGAATAATTTCTTTTATTTGTTTTCTTGTATTTTTTTTCTTATTAAAAAAAAGAAAAAAAATGAATCTGCATTTAGAGGTAATAATTTCTTTTCTTTCTCTATTCTTTAAAATTCTGTAATTTAATTTTCAATTTATTTTCTTTGTAATTTTTTGTTTATCTTATTAATTTAATTTTAGTTCATTTATTTCACGTATTTTTTTAAAGTGTGTTTTTTATAGAAAGGTTGTAACAGCGTAATAAGGTTAGTACCGTAATTTCTCTTTCTTCTTTATTTTTATTAATTTTGTTTTCATTCTTTTTGTATTTATTGCATGCATGGTCGAAGGTCATTATTACCTAATCTTGAGCCTATAGACATTGAATTAGAAAAAACACTGCGCACACACAAACACGTTAAAAATAAAAGTGAAATGGATTTGCAACAACAACAAGCACCGCAGGAGAGGCCATTTAAAGACTATTTCAGTCCTTTAGCTAATTTGAGCACATCATGTATAAGATTCCCAAATGTAGCTGCTAGGAGTTTTGAACTAAAACCTAGTGTGCTAAATTGTCTCCCAACATTCTATGGCCTAGAAAATGTGGACCCACATAATTATTTGAATGATTTTCATGCTGTTTGTCAAACATTTAGATATGAGAATTTTTCAGATGATGATGTTAAACTTAGATTATTCTCATTTTCTTTAAAGGATAGAGCTCGTTCATGGCTCAATACATTGCCTGCTAATAGCATTACATCATGGAAACAAATGGTTACAAAATTTTTGAATAATTATTTTCCAATGCATAAAACCTAAAAAAATGATATTTGTGGGTATCATTGCTGAAACCCTCACAAGACTATAACTCGTTCACTAGGACCACCTAAGGTTAAAAGGCTTGTTGTATACACTAAATGCAATCATAATTACCTACGAAAGTGGTTTACTTAGGATTTACTTTATGTTTCACTATTTTTATCTTTTAGTTTTAGCTGTATTCGTAGACTAGAAAAAACTAAGTTTAGGGATATTTGATGAGCATAGAATTTATACATATTTTACCATTTATTATGTATTTGCTAGTTGTTTTTATTTGTTATTTTTAATTAATTTAATTATTTTATTGAACAAGGAAATAATTAGATATTATTGATAAAAAGTACATGAAAAAATTTAAATTAAAAAGCAATCAAGATTAAATTGGAAGACCAAAAGATAGCCAAGAATTAATAGAATCCAAGCCGAAGAAATCAAAGCAATTAATTAGTCCACCTCAAGAACATTGAATAATTAAAAGATTTAATCTGGCCAATTGCCAATTGGTGTGCACGTGCAAAGCTTTCAAAAGTGGAAACAAACTTATTGTTTATGGTGTTGACAAGTAACAGTGGCATTAATTATGAAGCTTGATTTTAGAATGGGAAAAGGATTGGAATTAGAATCCAAATTGGATTCGGCCAATAAAGCACACAAGATTTTGTTATAACTTATGGTCATGGGCATTATCATAAAAGGCGAAGATTGTGAGAGAATCAAGGAGACGCGAAAAGCATTCCGCAAAGAAGAAAAGAGCAGTAGCAGCAGTTCAATTTTCCCATGGCTGGTTTTATTTACCTTATTGCTCCCTATTTAAACATGTCTAACTAATTTTTTTATGTTAAAATTAAGGATAAAACTATCCATCAGATATTTAGTACCAATAAGAGTTGAATCTAAAATAATCTCTATACAAACACCATAAAAATTTAAATGATAAGCTAATCTAAAAAGAATGGAAATTGAAACTAAGTTTCATCGGATCTATGGTGTGTATAGGGCATTGTGAAGGAGAAGAAATTAGCCACAACGCAAAGTCAATTTGCAAGTATCTACTCTTTTTCTTCAACCCTAGAATTGTTTGCCACATATATCTATCTCTTCCCTTGACTTATCCAATGATACTCTACAAAAGCTGTCTGTTGGTCCTAAGTCTATAGTCCACATAGCGAGAGATTCAGCCATTTAACAAAACTTGTAACATAAGTACAATTCAATAGAGTAGAGCTAGTTTATTCCTTTTCCAATTCATTGCACTTATGAATAAAGTGACCCAGTTTTCTATAATTTTAGAAACTCATCTTGGTCTTGTTGCTCTTTTTATCAGCTTGCTTGCCCTTGGGGATTTTTAGCAACTGGTTTCTTTAGATTAGGACCAGGTCTTTTACCTTTTTAGGAATTCTTGCCTTTCGTTTACACTTATAACTCGAAGTTTTATGTGAGCTAGATTCATTCACCAAAAACTTTAACTGCCTTAAAGCACTTAGATTCTAAGTCCAAATGATGCTGAATGTCATCAAAAGTTTTGATGTTATTATGCATCATATTAACTCTTATATGCTCTTGGCTATTGCACAAAGACCGTATAACTACCTGTACTTACTGCTCAAAAGTCAAGTTATGTCCAACATATTTGAGCTCTCGAATCATGTTTGATATATATATCCCTTAGATGCTGCTCCATTTTATGGTTTTGGCACTTCTGATAGGAATCATACTTAATCACCAGCTTTCAAAGCTTATTGATAAAGGTATGACCAAACTTCTCTTTTAGAACGAACCTTACTTCTTGAGCAATTCGTACATTTCAGACTCACATATAAGGTCATCCTGCATGCTTCATAACAATATGATGTGAACAATTGCTATTTTTCTTTTGCCAGGCATGATATGCCTCTAGGTTCTTGTTGAGTTGTATTACCATGCTCAGGCTCAATCATGGCATTATTAAGAGCTGCTATAGCTCTTGTTATCGAAGGATATACTAAACCTTACAGTGCCATATATCATAGTTGTCACCGTTTAGTTCTTTAACCTTATTCAACTCAAACACAATATTCTTATATGCAAATGCCATTTCAAAATAAAACTACATAGAGACAATCAAATAATAATAAATACTAGTGTAATTAATATTTATTTTGCTGCAAACATAAACAAAAATAAATGATAGATCAATATAAAGAATAGAACAAAAGGTCATCGAAGATTCTAATTGGAACACTCATTCCTTGTTTGTTGTTTATGATTACCTATTTAATTGTTTGTCGTTTGTGTGTGTTAATCGATTTTAATTAGCACTATTTGAGATAAAGTATAATTCTTTTATTTAATAATTTATTTATTTTTTAAATAAAAATATCATCTTTATCATATAATCGTATAATGTACTTTTATAAAAGGAAGTATTTTTATAAAACCTAAACTCTTCCTATCTCCCAACGATTAAAAGTAAAAAATTCTAGAATTTTCTTTTATGCACATTTAAAATAAGTTTTGAGATAATTATCTTTCTCTAGTACACGTTCTCTAATCTTATGAGTTTGATAATGAATGCATGCATTGTTCTCTTTATCATAAATGACTAGTTGGACATTATGAGGCATGAATGATGTGATTTTATTACTTTTTTCCTTTATTTTTAATTCAATTTCTGCACGAAAGTTTCATAAAATTAAACTAGACATCCTAAGGTCTTCAATGATATATTTTGTACAAAGAGATTCCAAGTAATCAATTTGTTGTGAATTTTCAAAGTTGGAACAGTGGTGCTGGAAAATTCCGATTTTCAGCAGCATGTCTGATTTCGTGATTTTTTTGTCTATCCAAATGATCTCTGGAAATTATGTTGATTTTTATGTTTAAAATTAATTATGTCTAATTACTTCATGTTTAATTTCATAATTTTTGGTTGAGTATAAAAATTATTAAAAATCATTTTGTTCGGCTGCTGCAGTTCTAGAAACTGCTTTCCAGAATTGTGATTGCTGATGGTGAAATTAGTTTAGGCTATTAAAGGGCTTTAGAATGGCATATAAAAATTATATTCGTAAAAAATTATGAATCATTTATGATTTAAAATTTATTTGACTAATTTGCATTGAGTTACCATTAAGTTATGAATTTTTGAAGTACAAAACCTGAACCTGAAACCTCCTGGACAGGTTTGCTGGTCTCTTAATATAAATGCGTTTAAAATAGTTTTATATCTTTAAAAATTATAGAAATTTGATATATTATTTCTTGATGTTTATAATGTTTTAAAATCAAGTGGTCTAATTCTTATGAGTTTCAGTAAATATTTTATGAATTTTCTAATTCAGCTATCTCTGTTTTTATTACTGTTGGACAGTGTGAACATTTACATGTAAAATTCTTTTTACAATATGTTTCTGACCTTCATTCATTTTTTTTGAGTTTTTATATGAAATTCTACACATGTTTATGAATTTGTTTTCTAAATTTTACAATTTTCTGATATCTGATTAGCTTGGTAAAAATCAGCTTGTATAGGATGGTTATGTTTAAACTAGCTTTGATGGTTTAATAATTATGACTAGGCTTGATTATGTTAGATTTATATCAAGGTCATAATGAGCAATAATATTGATAAGAATATGTCCTGATGTATTAGGACAAGAGTGGGCTCGTGGTTGAGGTTACCGTTCTTTTTATTGTTGAGAATCGAGGTAAGTAGATTCATGCATATTACATGTATTATGTTGAATGAAAAGTATATGAAACTGATTTTTTTTTAATCTATTATAATATTTTTGTTAAGTAAAATCATTCTTTAAAATTATTTATAACAAAACTTCATTTATTAAAAACTTGTTTTATAAATTGTTTTAAAAAATGAAAGTTTTTATTAAATTGTTTTAAGTCAAATTCTTTAAAATAATTATCAATTATTTAAATGTAATTTATGGAAGCTTACGAATAATTAAAAGTTCAAGGATGATTTTTTATGTTTTGGCTCATTGTCTATAGTGATGTTATGTTATGTTATGGAAGGCTAGCCGGATTTTGTGCACAGGACGATGTTAATGTTAATGATTCTTGCGGGGTACAGTACCCTAAATGATGTTATATGGTTGGGTCACCAGGTCTACAGGTGATACTATGTGGCATGAGCTAATTATGTTTAATGTGTTTAAAATGCTTTTGTTATGTTTAAAGGATTTAAATGACTTTATGATGTTGTGATTTATTTTTGCTAAATGATGATTTAAAAAGGTAATTTCTCTTATTATTATGCATAACTAAGAAGTTTTATTAAATTATATTTTAATAGTTTTAGTATTGTGCATGAATTTACTTACTAAGTTGACGACTGACCCCTCATTATCACATTTTTGCAAATAGAGTTAGATTATGTGAGATCATGATCTTAGGAGAGGAAGAATAAGAGCTCAATTTCTTTTGGGAATTAATGTTATGTTGATAGTTTAAAAATAATTTAGCTTCCTTTGCGATGATATTTATTTGAGGATATGTTATTTAGAATTTATTTGTATTCCTTTGAAGGTTTAGAACATTTATTGTTAGTTATTACATTGAAAGTTTTAGATATGAGAAATGATGAAATGCAGTTTCACTTCAATTTCACCGTAATACCTTGTTAGTGGAATTATGGTGTTACACTAATCATCATCCATTCTCCTATATTATATTGATAATTAATTTAGTCTTTTATGCAAAATATTAGTTTTAGTTATTAATTCCTTTGAATTCAGATAAATTAGTACTCCCACTCAAAATTATGCATTTGGCAATCGAAGACAAGATAGATGAGTGATGTAGTCATAAATATTTTCGTTTCGTTTTAATTAAAAAAGTGTAAGGCATCACATTTGCTCATGAGCATGAAAGATTTATAAATAGATAACTAAGTACATAAACAAAAATAAATGATAGATCAATATAAAGAATGGAATCAAAAAATCGTCGAAGATTCCAATCATCATCTATTCCCCTATATTATATTCATCATTAATTTAGTCTTTTGCGCAAAATATTAATTCTAATTATTAATTCCTTCAAAATTTAGATAAACTAGAATTCTCACTCAAAATTATGCATTGGGCAACCGAAGACAAGTAAGATAAGTGATTTAGTCATAAATATTTTCATTTTAATTAAGAAAAATAACGCATCACATGTTCTCATAAGCATGAAAGATCTATAAATAAAAAACTAAGTGCATACTGTTTCCCAAATACAATAAAACAAAAGATTATCAGCCTAAAATGGAATCTCAATCTTCTTAAAATATGACTTATTACTCAAGATTCTCTTATTTGCTTTAAATTCATGTGCTTCGGCAATTAGAAATAATTGTTCCTTCTTGATGGTTCTCTTAATTGATTTCTTATACCATAACTTTTTTCGATGTACACAGTGACCCATTTGTCTTGCACTTTAGAGATTTGGATGGATATTGAGCATAGAATTTGCCTCATTCCCATTATAATGAGGCATTCTTCTACTAGCTCAATCTCACAATGAATCTCCCTAAGTCCTTTAAAAACATTACTGTTGAGTTTGACTAAAATTTCTACCTTGGACATACCATCGGGCAAAAGATTTATGAGTATGCATGAGCATTTAGTCTAATCATAGTAAGGACAATCCTTACAAGTCATATTTGCAGCAACATGCAAACATATAAGCCCATGCAGATTATGTGACATAGGAAGTCTAGGATCCATCTAAAAGCTTTTAATTTTGTTTTTTAAATAAAACAACCAAAAAGGTGGGGGATTGGATTGGACCTCTACTTGTAGTATGAATCATAAAAAGATGAAAAAAATAGGGAGGATAGAACCAAAACCTCCAATATGAGGCATAAAAAAGCAAAGGCAAAAAAGCCCATAAAAAAAAGAAGCAAAAGCATCCAAAAAAGAAAAAATAATCTCCCACCATGCGGAGTCTCAAGAGCATGCAAATGGAGAATGCCAATCAAACCAATCAGAAGATTCTGATAACCTAAAAACCACTGATGAGTCTGATGAGAACAAGCATAATTGGCCGTGAAACCAATAGCAGAAATAGGTTCTTGATAAACATGTCTTATACAAACTGAAGGACTAAAAGATAATGCACGTACTTGGTCAAGAAGATAAGCAAAGTCCAATTGCATAAAGGAATGAGAGTTAATCCACAAAACCACAGTCGCTAAATTATATTCCACCTCAAGATCAGGATAACCAAGCTAGATAGTAAGCTCCAAGCCCTAGTAAACAACCATCAGCTCTATAAAAAGAATCAACTGGTGCCCAAGAAAATTGCCAGAAGCAGTCAAAACCCTGACTGACGGTCATACAGGACACCACCCACAGGAGACAAACCAGGATTGCCTGGAGAGGAACCATCCACACTAAGCCTGAATTTCGGATTTGGACCTATTTGAAACTATTTAAATATTTTGGGTCATTCTATAATTTCACATAGTTTGGGTGAAATCATAATTTCAGAAAGTTTTGGGATTGACAAAGCATTATTTAAAATTCTGAAATTGGACCTATTTGCAAACTTTCATAACGTTTTGGGTTATAATAAAGTTTTATAAAGTTTTGGGGTCAAATTATAAAATTAAAAAATATTTCACTGTAGCAGTTACTGTAGCAAGCGGCTGACCAGATCCTGACAAACGGAAGTCTGGATTTTAGGCAGAATTTATCCGAATTGAAAGCGGCTAACCGGATCCTGACTAACAGAAATCCGGTTGTTGGGCAGTAAGCTTCTGAGAATAAGCGGCAATCCGGATTTGACAAAGCGGCATACAGATGTTCAGAAATTTAAAATTGTGGTTGTAACGGTAACATTAAGCGGCTAACCGGACGTCCATAACCGGCAATCCGGTTACGACCAAAATGTGCATAACGGCTAGTTTTTGAGCTCAAACTATATAAACTCAAAACCAATTCATTTTTGGTAATCTAAGCAAGCATAAAAAAGTGCACACAACTTATATTGAGCTTCAAATTCAAAAATCATCATAGATTAAATCTTCATTGAGCTATCATTTGTATATCCACTCTTAAAGAGAGTTTCATTGTTGTAATTTTCATTTCTCATCAAATTGTGAGTGTACAAGTGTGAGAAACACTTGGGGTGAAGAGATTGGGGAGATAATCTCTTGATTGTAAAGGTTCATTGACACCTTGGAAGTCAATTGTAAAAACTTGAAGCCTTGGGAGGCTTGGATAGTGAAATCCTCAAGCAGGTGAGCTTGGAGGTGTGGATGTAGGCGGGGATTGCCGAACCACGTAAAAATCCTTGTGTTTGTTTTCTCTTCCCTTACTCTTTTAATATTGTGCATGATTGAATTTATTGTTTTCAATTTGATTAAGGCAATAGATTAAATTATTGTGTGGTTTGCTTAGCTTACATTTTAAAATCCCAATTCACCCCCCTCTTGGGTTGCCTGGTTAGTATTTCAACAAACTTTTAATTTACGAGTTGTGTTGATGTGGACGATTAGTGACTTTCCAGCTTATAGAAACCTGTCTGGGTGTACTGTTAGGGGTTACTATGGTTGTCCAGTTTGTCGGATAAACACATATGCATGGCACTACCACATAGTCGGAAAATGTCATATATGGGCTATAGACTGTTTATTGAAAATCCTCTTAAGCCTTTGTCTAGTATAGAGATCTTAAACTTGGTGGTTGGCATTGACAGCAAGTTTGGGAAAAAGGTTCAAAAAAAAGCCAAAACTATGTGAGGGTGAAGGTCACAGTAAGGGTAAAGATGCGAGTAATAATAAGGGTAAAGGTGAGGGTGAGGGTCACAATAAGGGTAAAGATGCGAGTAATAATAAGGGTAAAGGTGAGGGTGAGGGTGAGGGTGAGGATGAGGGTGAGGATTGAAAAAATTGATACAATAATATTGCTTGCTTGATTGAATTACATGGTAATTAGGATAATACATACAATGATGATAAGGAATTCCTGTAACAGTTCTAAGGCTTAACATGAGTGAATTTCCTATTGAGTGTATTATAAAATATGGAAGGCTAAAGAGATTTTTGTCGAAATTATCAAGAAGTTATTGTCCTGCTATCAATCAAATACTTGGCCGTTATAGATGATTCTGGAACTTGATATGCCGTTGGCTTGCACTTTCTTTTCATAGGTTTGAATGCTTGATTGTTGCTCAAATTCATCCTGTGTATGAATCTCATCAGCCCCCCTCAAATTAGGAACGGTCATGAGGTGAGTTCCGAGTTTGTGCCCAAATTTTAGGAAGAGTTTCTTAGATAGAGGCTTTGTAAATATGTCAGCAATTTGAGATAGAAAAGGAGTGTATCTTGTGTCAAGCAATCCTTATGTGAACTTCTCACAACAAAATGGTAGTCAAGCTTGATGTGCTTGGTGCAGGAATGAAATACTGGATTTTTGGACATGTCTAGAGCACACTTGTTGTCACATATAAGTGTTGGTGTTGGTACAAGCTTGATGCCAATGTCCTTCAATAAATATGTGAGCCAAGTGAGTTCCACTGTTGTAAGAGCCATGCAACAATATTTAGCTTCGGTGCTAGAACGGGCAACTGTGGCTTGCTTTTTTGAACTCCAGCTGATGCAGTTTGTGCCTAGGTAGATGCAGAATCTGCTTGTGCTTCGACGAGTGAGAGGAAAATCAGCCCAATCCGAATATGAAAAACCATACAACTTTAGTGAGCTTTGTTTTAAATAACTGAGACCAAAATTAAGAGTGCCTTTGAGATAGCACAGTATGCGTTTGATAGAACAAAGATCGGCTTTGGTTGGTTGTTGGAATTTCTGGCAGACACAATTCATTGCATGTGCAATATCGGGTCTAGTGAAAGTAAGGTATTGTAGACTTCCAACAATTCAACGATATTCCGTAGCATCAATAGGTTCATTATCATTCATTTTGGTACTTCTTTCACGATCATAGGAGTAGTAATGGAGGTGTTATCTTACATCTTAGTCTTAATGAGCAAATCCTTTGTATGCTTGGCCTGTGAAAGGGAAATTCCAGCTGTAAAGTATTTTATTTCAACGTCTAAGAAATAAGTTAGCATACCCAGGTCTTTCAAAGCAAATTGTGAACTAAGTGTCCTAATAATATGTTGTATAAGGGTGTTATTATTTCCAGTGATTATAACATCGTCTACATAAACAAGTAATAAAATAATGCTAAATTCATGATGTAAAATAAACATGGATGTGTCAGTCTTGCTATTTTGAAAACCAAGTTTAATGAGTGCATGGTAAAGATAATCAAACCAAACTCGTGGAGCTTGTTTTAGCCCGTAGAGTGACTTTTTCAGCTTACAGACATGTGATGGTAGTTTAGGATTGACAAAATGTGGGGGTTAGTCCATGTAGACAATCTCATTGAGATGACCATGGAGGAAAGCGTTGCGCACATCAAATTACCTTATTGGCCAATTTTGATTCAAAGCAAGGGCCAATACAAGACGAATTGTATGTTTTATGACCAGACTGAAAGTTTCTTCAAAATTAATCTCGGGAACTTGTGCGAATCCTTTGGCTACAAGACGCGCTTTGAATCATTCGATAGTTCCTTTTTCATTGTACTTGATTCTGCACACCCACTTGGAACCAATGATATTCATGTTTGCTGGCCTTGGAAGAAGATCCCAAGTGTTGTTTTGCTGCAAAGCCTGAAGTTCTTCCTCCATTGCAGCAACTCATTGAGGATTTTTCAGAGTACTCTTCGAGGTTTTTGGTTATGATACAATGAATATGTGCAAGGCCAGGTTGGGATTACTTCTAAGTTTCTGTCAAGTAATCATGGGGTTCGAATTTAAAGTAGTGTTTTTTGATAGTTCACTTGGAAGAGTGGAGCTAATAGATTGAATTGGTAATTCAATGGAGAGTCTACTTGAGATATCAGGAAACTCTTTATGGCTGATTTCAGAAGAATTCTTCTCGGTTGAAAATGAGGTGTTTAGCTCATGGTCATCAGTGTCAGAATTTGTGTGAGCCTCAATATTTCCTTCATTGGTTTCATGGCTAGGAGTTGTTGTTTTTGAAGTTTCGGCAAAGCCAAAATTTTTGCTTGTATGGGGTGCATAACAAATTGGTGCTAACATCGGAATATTGTCACAAGAACTAGTGATGGGATTAAGTTCTTCAACGTTTGTGGCAAAAGAGGAAAACCACTTATTCTTGACTAGTTTTGTACTTTCCTGCAAGGTACCAGAGGAAGATAAGTTAGCAAATGGAAAAGTACTTTCATCGAATACAATATGTTTAGATATATAGACACGTTTGGTTTTTAGATCTATACAATGATATCCCTAATGTAAAAGACTATATCCAACAAAAACACAAGGTTGTGATTTTTTATTGAATTTATTTTTGTTGTAGTCATTTAAATAAGGGAAACACCTGCATCTAAAAGTTCTCAATTTATCATAATCAAGAACTTTATTAAACAGCTTTTCAAAGGGAGATTTCATGTTAATAGTTGAAAGAGGCATTATATTGATGAGATAAGTTGCAGTGATGAACGCTTCAACCCAAAGTGTCAATGGAAGTTGGGCTTGAAACATTATGGTTAAAGCTATTTCTGAAACATGCCGATGTTTCCTTTCTGCTACCTCATTTTGCTCAGGTGTGTAGGGGCATGAGACTTGTCTTTTTATTCCACAAATTTGTAGACGATTAAGAAAAATGTTTGAATTAAATTCTACTCCTCCATCACATTGGAAATTTTTAATTTCCCTTTCCAATTGATTCTCCACTTGTCGTTGGAACCTTAAAAAACAATAAAAAAATAGATTTTTGCTTTAAAGGAAACAACCAAGAGAATCTGGTGCAATCGTCAATAAAGAGAGCATAAATCTAAAATTCTGTGTAGAATTGATAGGAGCAGGACCCCACAAATCATAATGTATTTTCTCTAAAGGAAATTGTGTTTTTTTTTATTGGATAACTTGAAAGGGAGTTTGCAGCTTTTTCCTAATTGACATGAAACGCATATGCTTGGTGTTTTAGTCCAATTAGAAATACTAATTTGCTTTTGTGATTTCAATATATGCCAGATGTTGTGACTTGGGTGTCTAAGTCTTTTGTGCTAAAGATCGGCATCCACAAACTTTCCTTTTATTGCATTAAGAGCTTCCTGATTGGTCTCCTCTAATACGTAGAGATTTCCACGTCTACTGCCTCTTGCCAACACTTGGTTCTGTTTATTCTTAACAATAAAGCCATTAGAATCAAATTCAAGATAACATGGTAGATCGTTAGTGAGTTGAGCTACAGACAAAAGATTTTTCTTCAATTGAGGGACAACAAGAACATCTTTCAATTTCAAAGTGCCATGATAAGTTTTTATAGAAATATCTCCAATATGTGAAATATTTAATGCTTGTCCATTGCCAACAAAAATCTTATCATGGCCTTTATAAGAAAAAATAGTATCGAGTTTACCAGGATCATTCACCATATGTGCTGTGGCACTAGAATCTGCGTAAATTTGTTTATTAGTTTGTTGATTGAAGTTCATTGTAGCAAGGACTTATGGTGCTTCTTTTTTATCCATATATTCAGAACGATTCTGGCAAAAAGCTGCACTATATCCCTTTTTTTTCGCATATTTGGCAAGTCACAACCTCTTCCTGTGCATTCTTCTTGCTTTCCTTTGTAATTTTTGGTGCAGTTTATATATTCGGAAGATATAAGCTCTTATTTTGATTTTGACCCCTATTATTTTGTTTGTAGGCTCTTTCACTACCACAGCTGTTTTTCCTTCTTCTCCCCCTCTGGCCAAAGAAAGCTTGAATTAGTGCTTTTTCTACTTCCTTTTGCACCATAACTGTTTGTTCATGGATTTGGAGGGCAAGAATAAATTGCTTTATTGTGGGATAGGGAGGTTTGGTTAACATGGCAGTCTTAAAGTCAGCATAGTTTGGCCCAAGAGATCGTGCGAGTTGGAAGACCTTGTCTTCATCTGAAATTGGTTTCCCAATTGCTGCTAAGTTGTCACATAATGACTTGAATTTCTTAAGAAATTCTTTAAGTTTTGTATTCCCTTTCTTAAGGGAATAAAGGCTACCTTTCAACCAAGACTCATGTTCTTTGGTTGTTGGAAGCATATGCTCTTCAATAGAGCGCCATACTTCAGAAGTAGTTTGGCTTTCTACTATCATACTTAATATATCTTCAGTCACCATACCTCTCAACCATGTCATCAATAATCCATCATTGTTCATTCAAAGGATGAATTCAGGATTTATTTTTTCTTTTCCATCTTAAGTAATCATCTTCGGTGGAGCCTCCATGCTGGTAATATGGTGTTCGATCTCAAGACATCTGATGAGTGGAAGAACTTGAGACTTCCAGAGAAGATAATTGTTTGAATTGAGTTTGATGGAGACTAAACTCACACATTGGTTGAATGACTGGATAATGAGTGTAGGTTCTGTATAATTTTCAGCCATTAGATCTGATACCATAAAAAATTGATACAATATTATTTCTTGCTTGATTGAATTACATGGTAATTAGGATAATATATACAATGATAATAAGGAATTCCCGTAACAGTTCTAAGGCTTGACATGAGTGAATTTCCTATTGAGTGTATTATAAAATATGGAAGGCTAGAGAGATTCTTACTGAAATTATCAAGAAGTTATTGTCCTACTATCAATCAAATACTTGGCCGTTATAGATGATTCTGGAACTTGATATGTCGTTGGCTTACACTTTCCTTCCATAGGTTTTCAATGCTTGATTGTTGCTCAAATTCATCCTGTGTATGAATCTCATCAAGGATGAGGTGAAGGTAAATGTGAGGTTGATGGTAAGGTTAAAGTTCAGGGTGAGGGTGATAGTGAGGTTTAAGGTGAGGATGTGGGTAATGGGGATATAGCTCAGTTGCTGTACAAAAAAAGATCAATCTTCTTTTATTTAGAATATTGAGAACATTTTTTAGTTTTCCATTAATTAGATGTGATGCATATTGAGAAAAATGTATGTGAGAGCATCTATGGCACATTACTCCATCAACCGGGGAAAACAAAGGATGGAATTAATACTAGAAAATATCTTACACATCCAGAGCTTAGAGAGAAAATTAACAAAGCATTTATTGCATTAGCTCCTGATGAACAAAATAAAGTCTTGCCCCCTACCCCACACACTTTAAGTAAGAAAAAAAAATATTCTGTGAAACCTTGCAAGGTGTCAAAGTTCCTAACGGTTATTGTTCTAATTTTAGAAATATTGTTTCAATGGATGATTTTCGTCTTCATGGGCTTAAGTCTCATGATTGTCATACATTGATGCAACAACTACTATTATTAGCAATTCGTAATTGTTTGCCTCAAAATGTCAGATTTGTCATAATTAGGTTGTGCCTCTTCTTTAATTCTTTGTGTTCTAAGGTAGTAGAGCCCAATTCTCTATACCAATTGCAAAAGGAACTTAAAATCACCTTATATAATTTTGAACAATCTTTCATACCTACCTTCTGCGATATAATGGTTCGTTTAACAGTCCATTTAGTTAAAGAAGTTAAATTATGTGGCCCGATTTACCTTCGATGGATGTATCCATTTGAGAGAGAAATGAAACCTATAAAGGCTTATGTACGCAATTGATACCATCTTGAAGGTTGCATTGTAGAGTGCTATATTGCTGAGGAAGCACTTGAATTTTGTGCTGAATATCTTTCAAATTGTAAATCAATCGGACTACCTACTAGTTTTCTAATTGATTTTACAGTCAAAAGACCACTCGGAGGTGTAAATATTTAGGTGGTTGATGCCCCTACATTGGTGCAAGCGCACCGATGTGTTTTGGTGAACACCCTCAATATTCAACCATACATAGAGTATGTGACTTAAAATTTGCACTTCTGTGACTTAAAATTTGCACTTCTTTTTCGTGAAGTTTTTTTTTTCAATTTTATTAATTTTGTTGTATAATTTTAGGGAGAATTTGGCCTTAATGCAATCAAAACACCCTCGTTAATTACAAAAGCCTTTATGGTTACCAACCGAGCACTCCTGTACGTTTGCTTATTGGCTTAAACAAAAGGTCAGATTAACTTCATTAGGTCTAATAAAAGTATCCAAGTAAAGGTAAACAAACTTTTCTCTTTCAACTAATTATTGTGGTTTTATTAATTGAACAATAGGTAACAACTGATAAAGCAAATAATGTAGCGGTTGACGAAAAAGTATGGTGGCTGGCAAACAAACCTCGCTCAAGCGTGGTTACATATGAAGGCTACTGTATTAATGGTTTTAATTTTGCTACGAGAGATCAGGACAACAACTGCATAACAGAAAACAATGGCGTTTATGTGGTTGCTAACACTTTACAGATTTCAAGTTCGAAAGACAAAAATCCCCATTCTAGGGATATGCCTTTTTATGGGGTTGTCAATGAAATTTGGCAACTTGATTATCTGGGGGTTAAGAATGTACTTTTCAAGTGCGATTGGGTAGATGATATAGGGGTTAACGTTGATGAGTTAGGGTTCACTGTAGTCAATTTAGATCGGATAGGCTACAAATATGACTGTTTCATTCTAGCTGGTCATGCAAAGCAAGTGTTTTATGTGAAAGATAAGTGAGATAATAGTAAATCAATTGTTTGTTGAGTGAGTGAAAAATGTAATTATTCAAATGAGACTATGTGTGATGGCATCGATGTGTATACGCCATTATCCAAAATGTAAGTTAGATTTGAGTGATGAGGAATTTGCGTAAGATCAGTTGTTGATGTTTTTCATGTAAATGTTGATGCAGAAAATGAATAATCTAACTATTATGCCTTATTAGCAATACTTTCCGTAAGTCAACAACTAATTTATTTTTTATTATTTTATTATTATATTGGGATATTATGTTGGCATCTGGTGCACTCATCCACTTTTATGTATTTGCAAGTTTGTTGGAGACATAGCAGAAAATGAGGAGCCAACATATGATCTAGATTTAAAAGGAAAACCAAGATGAAACCTTACAAAGAAGAAAGACTTGTAGAGAGGAGTAAATGACGAGACTGAGATTATGTACAATTCGTATTTTTATAGAAAGGTTTTAACTGCGTGATAAGGTTAGTACCGTAATTTCTCCCTCTTCTTTATTTTTATTTTTTTTGTTCCCATTTATTTATATTCTTTGCATGCATGGTTGAAGGTCATTATTAGAAAAAACATTGCGCACACACAAACACGTTAAAAATAAAATAGATTTGCAACAACAAGCACCACATGAGAGGCCATTTAAGGACTACTTTAGTCCCTTAGCTAATTTGATCACATCATGCATAAGATACCCAAATGTAGCTGCTAGGAGTTTTGAACTAAAACCTAGTGGGCTAAATTGTCTCCCAACATTCTATGGCCTAGAAAATGAGGACCCATAGAATCATTTGAATGATTTTCATGTTGTTCGTCAAACATTTAGATATGAGAATTTTTCAGATGATGATGTTGAACTTAAACTATTCCCATTTTTTTTAAAGGATAGAGCTCGTTCATGGCTCAATACATTGCCTGTTAATAGCATTACATCATGGGAACAAATGGTAACTAAATTTTTTAATAAATATTTCCCAGTGCATAAAACCAATGCTATTCACAGGAAAATTTTAGAGTTTACCCAAAGAGAAAATGAGCAATTTTTCAAAACATGGGAGCAATTCAATGGGCTACTTTTGAAGTGTCCACATCATGGGTATGAGAAATGGCACCAATGCCAATACTTTTTGGAGGGATTATTGCCGAATGTGCAAGAATGACTAATGGCAACAAGTGGAGGAGACCTAATGTCAAAAAGTGCATCAGAGATTTGAGAATTCTTCCAGCGACAAGCGGATAATTCCTAACAATGGAGTCGGTCACTCAGGAATACTAAAAGAATTAAGGGAGTAAATGAGGTTCACATTGGCGAGTCAAGTTCAGAAATTAAAGAAGTCAAAGCGATAATTGAAGGTCTCTCTCGACAAATAGCATCGTTATCGACTGCTAAATCAATACAGCCACATCACCATGACTCATACTCAGATCAAGCCAATGCCATAGGTGTAATGAGAAAACTATCAAATTACAACCCATACTCCAACACATATAACCCTGGATGGAGAGACCACCCCAATTTTTCATGGTCTCAATGATTCCAACAGAATGGACCAGCAGCTCCAGCTCCACCAATGTAACCAATTCCTGAAATTCCTCAAGCCTCTCAGCCACTATTTAGACCATACAATCAGAACCAGAACTACTCTCAACCCAGACCACGGGAGGATACATTCCAGAATTTCAAGAATGTTACTCACTCTACGATTGAGCAACAGAACTGCACCATTGATGGACTACGAAATGAGATGAGAGCAGGCTTCAACTCACAAGCCCAATCGGTTTCAAGCCTCGAGAAGATGGTGGGACAACTTGCTTCTTCAGTTCAGACCTTGGCAATGACTGTTGAGAAAGGTAAATTTCCAAGTCAACCAGTGCCTAATCTTAAAGGAGTACATGAAGCAAGTACCAGTTCACCACAGCAGCATGGAGATGTCAAAGCAGTCATAACCTTGCGGAAAGGAAAAGAAGTCGACAACAAAGTAGAGATGCTAGTGACAAAAGAAAATCAAATTGTACCTGTGAATGTTGAGGACTTACCATCGGAAGAGAAAGAAGAAACCAACCCACGAGAATATGTTCCCAAAGCTCCATTTCCTCATAGGTTAGCTAAAGGAAAGAAGGGAAAATCCACAGGTGAAATTCTTGAAATCTTCAAACAGATAAGTGTTAACATCCCTTTACTTGATGCTATAAAATAAGTTCTATCTTATACCAAGTTTCTTAAAGACCTTTGTACTAAAAAGAGAAACATTCACGTTCAAAAGAAGCATTTTTAACAGAAAACTTTAGTTCTATAGTCCAACATAAAATTCCTTTAAAATGCAAAGACCCAGTCTCCCCCACTATCTCATGTAGTATAGGGAACCATACAATTGAGAATGCTTTGTTGGATTTAGGAGCTAGTGTAAATCTGTTGCCTTATTCAGTATTTGTGAAACTTGGACTGGGAGAATTACACCCAACTCCGGTGGTGTTACAACTTACAGATCGTTCCACGAAAATAGCTCGTGGTATTGTGGAGGATGTGCTTATCCAGGTAGAAAAGTTTTATTTTCCTGTTTGATTTCATTGTAATTGACACTCAACCAATACAGGATTCGAGAAAGCACATCCCTATTATTCTAGGCCGACCTTTCTTGGCAACTATGGATGCTCACATTCAATGCAGGACTGGAAATATGTGAAATTCTAGTTATGCAACCCAAGAGGGGGGGTGAATTGGGATTCTAAAAATTATTCAATTCTAAAACAAAATATCATGCAAATCTAAAACCAATTTAAAACAATAACAATTAAATCAATCAGAATATAAAAAGATAAGGGAAGAGAGATTCAAACACGAAGATTTTTATGTGGTTCGGCCAACCTCGCCTATGTCCACGCCTCCAAGCTTTCCGGGCTTGAGGATTTCACTAAGCAAGCCTCCAAGGCTTCAAATGCTTACACTTGACTTCCAAGGTATTAATGAACCTTTACAACAAGAGATTATCCCCAATCTCTTAACCCAAGTGTATCCCAACACTTACAATCACTCAAAGTAAAAGATTGCAAATTGTTTTTCTCTCACACAATATTTGAGATTACAAATCAATGTCCAATGTGTGAATAGATGAAGCAAGAATGTGTTTAAAGCTCTATGAAGATTATATTCTCGAATATAAGATCAATGGTTGTGTTGTGATCAATCTTATTTGAACTTGAATGAGCTTATTTATATTTGGAGCTGAAAAACTAGCCGTTACAAACTGTCGGCCCGAAAACGGTTCTCCGTTAACCATTAACGGTTAACCGTTTACGTTGGTCAAAAGTTACGGTTGAGCCAAATTTCAAATAAACGGTTTGCCGTTTAGGATTACCCTTTCGCCGTTAACTTCCAGAGACCTGCAAGATGAACACCAGTTATCCGTTTATAGTAAACGGTTAAGGATTTGCATGAAGTGACTTCTCTGGATATTATCGGTTAACCGTTTGTAATAAACGATTCGTCGTTTGTTTCCGGTAACCTGCAAGATGAACATCAGTTATCCGTTTATAATAAACGGTTAAGGATTTGCATGAAGTGACTTCTCTGGATATTATCGGTTAACCGTTTATAGTAAACGGTTTGCCGTTTGTTTCCAGTAACCTGCAAAATAATTCAGCCTTATCCGGTTTTGTTAAACTGTGCCAGAGGAGTACAACCTTCAATTCTGGATGTTATCGGTTAACCGTTTGGAATAAACGGTTCGCCGTTACATTCCAGTAGCCTTTCCATTTTTTGTGTTTTCCGTTTTTCATAAACGGTTAGAGCTTTAGGCAATATGTTGCTCTCTGGTATTAATCAGTTAACCGTTTAAAAGAAACCGGTTCACCGTTTATTTCCATAATCACATTTTAAACCAAATTTTGCAGAGAATCTTTTTCTAATTTGAAAGTCCATCTTTTATGAGTATGAATGGAATGATTATTAAGGCTTTCGTTTATTAAGAAATAGCTCCAACATTTTTATCAAAAACCATTTAAAGTTTGTTATCATCAAAATCAATATTATTAACATATTCATGTTAACAATCTCCCCCTTTTTGATGATGACAAACTTCATTCAATATTTAGCTCCCCCTTAATATGTTCCCCCCCTAAATGTATGGCTAAATTAAGAAATGTCCAATAAAAAGATTTTTGCTCAAGAAAACATTTTTAAATTCATTCTAAATCTCCTCAATTATCTACCCCTTCATCATCAAAAAGAAAAGAGAGAAAGGAAAAACGTAAATCTGTTAAAAAATTTATCCAGTTTTGGTGAGCGAAAAATTTGGCAGAGTTTCCCCTTAAAATGGAGCAAAACCACTAATACAAAAGTTGTAACCTTGCTACAGGTGCAAAAGTTTCATCAAAATCAATTCATTCTTCTTGGTTGTAACCTTGAGCTACTAATCTAGCTTTATTTCTTACAACCACACCAGATTCATCCATTTTATTTCTAAATACCCATTTAGTGACTATAATGGATTGATGTTCTGGATTACGAACTAACTCCCACACATTGTTTCTCTCAAATTGATTTAACTCCTTTTGCATTGCCATAATCCAAGATTCATCATTTTCCGCATCCGCAAAGGATTTTGGTTCAATTTGAGAAATAAATGCAGCATGCTCACATGTGTTCCTAAGAGATGATCTGGTGGTAACACCTCGTGAGGGATCTCCTAAAATTACATCCTTAGGGTGAGAGGAAACATACCTCCACTCCTTGGGGAGTGATTGAGAAGTACCTTCATTTTGCTCTACATTTGGTTCTTCATAATGTTCCTTTTGAATTCCATGTGGTGCGTCTTCTTGGTTGTCATTTGATGCTTCTTCTTGTTGTTCTTCTTCTACATTATCATCAACAATGACTTTCTCCGTAGAGGAGGGGTTAGACTCATCAAAAGTAACATGCAAAGATTCTTCCACAACTAAAGTTCTTTTGTTATAAACTCTATAAGCTTTGATTGAATTTGAATAACCAAGAAAAATACCAACATCAGATTTTGGATCAAATTTACCAAGATTATCTTTTGTGTTCAAAACAAAACATTTGCATAAAAAAACTTTAAAATAACCAATGTTGGGTTTTCTATCTTTCCAAAGCTCATATGGAGTTTTATTAAGATCAGGTCTAATCAACACCCGATTTAAAACATAACAAGCGGTGTTGACGGCTTCGGCCCAAAAATACTTAGGCAAAGAATTTTCATTCAACATGGTCCTAGCCATTTCTTGAATAGACCTATTATTTCTCTCTACTACTCCATTTTGTTGTGGAGTCCTAGGTGATGAAAATTGATGTTCAATGCCAAAGTCATTACAAAAATTTTCAAATGCATGATTTTCAAATTCTCCACCATGATCACTTCTAATACAAGTAATAGAATAACCTTTTTCATTTTGAACCTTTTTATAGAAAATTCGAAATGCATCAATGGCATCATCCTTATTAGCTAAGAACAATACCCATGTGTATCTAGAATAATCATCCACAATTACAAATGCACAATATTTGCCACTTAAACTAGCATATCTAGAAGGTCCAAACAAATCTATCTGAAGCAATTGAATTGGTTTTGAAGAAGAGATATGATTCTTGCTTTTGAAGGAAGTCTTGATTTGTTTTCCAAATTGGCATGCTTCACAAATTCTATCTTTTTGAAAATTGATTTTTGGAAGACCTTTAACTAAATCATTTTTCACGATTTTTGAAATCAAATCCATGCTTGCATGTCCTAATCTTCTATGCCATAGCCAACTATCATCATGTAATGCGGAAAAACATTTATCAAGAGTATATGCACATTCTATGTCAATGATATAAACATTACCACATCTATTACCAACAAACAAGATTTTGCCATCACATGAGTTCCCGATAACACAATTAAATTTATCAAAAATAACTTTATAACCTTTGTCACATAATTGACTAATGCTAATTAAGTTGTGTTTCAAGTTCTCAACCAAACATACATTCTTAATTAGAGTTGAGGAAACTTTACCAACATCTCCAATTCCAAGAATTTTTCCTTTTGAGTTGTCTCCGAAAGATACGTCTCCACTATTTTCAATTTTGGTGAAGCTTGCGAACCATGCATAATTTCCGGTCATGTGCCTTGAACAACCGTTGTCCAAGTACCATTTATTTTTCTTCTTCTTTAAGCCCTACAAAGAAAATCTCAAGTTTTAGGTACCCAAAGCTTTTTGGGTCCTTGAGAGTTAGCAATGGTTCTTTTTGGAACCCAAATACATTTGACACCAATGTATGCATTCCTTTTCACGGGACATCTATATTTCATGTGACCGTTTTGATTACAATAATGGCAAACAATCTTATGATCACTAGTGGAGGTATCTTTAGCAAAATAATTCTTATAATATTTTTGCTTCAAGTTAGGCTTATATCCAAGTCCTCCTTTATCAAAAACACATTTTTGTGAGTTAAGCATATTATCCAACATCTTTTGCCCATTTGTAAATTTCAAGACAATCTCATTTAACTCATTGCTCTTTTTCTTGAGCATTTCGTTCTCATTTTTCAACTCATCTATGTGTGATTCTAAATGCTCATGTAAGATGCTAGGTTTCTCATTTGATAATACAATTTCATCATGCAATGTTTTGTTCCCTACTTCTAGGCATACAATTCTTGCATTTAGAGATTCATTTTCATTTTTAAGCTTTGCCATTTCCTTTTTAAGACATACATTCTTTTTACCAATCTTCATCAACTCATTATGCAAATCTTTAAAAGCATCATACAATTCATCATAGGTGGGATTACTTACCTCATTGAGATCATCATCATCTCCCATTGCCATAAGTGCTAGGTTTGAAACTTCTTGCGATCCTTCTTCATCACTTGAATCTTCCTCGCTATCATCCCAAGTTGCAACCATTGCTTTCTTCTTGAGTTTGTTGATAAGTGGACACTCCAATCTTATATGGCCAGGCTTCTTGCATTCATAGCATGTGATTGCCTCCTTCTTCTCCCTATGGTTCTTGAAGTTTCTGAAATTTCTTCGCTCTCCGGTTTTCTTGAAGAATTTTTTGAACCTCCTTGCTAGCATGGCTAGCTCTTCATCATCCGGTTCAGTCTCCCCATTACTCTCATATTTTGAAGCTTTGAGAGCAATGTTTTTCTTCTTCTCCTCATGCCCTTTTTCTGCTGCCAAATCTTCTTCATATGAAATGAGAGAACCAATTAAATCATCAAGAGGTAAAGTATTTAAATCCTTTGCTTCCTCAATGGCAGTCCTTTTTGGTCTCCATTCCTTAGGTAGTGACATAATGATTTTCTTGACTTTTTCGCTATTTGAAAAAGTCTTCCCTAGAGCTCCTAGAGTGTTCACTATGTCCATAAATCTAGTCTACATAGAGTACACATTTTCATTTTGTTCCATTTGGAATAATTCATATTGTCGAGTGTACCTACTTATTTTAGATTCTTTCACTTGGTTTGTGCCTTCATAGACAACCTCAAGTTTGTGCCAAATCTCATTAGCACTTTCGCAACTAGACACTCTATGAAACTCTTTCTTATCTAGTGCACAAAACAAGGCATTCATGGCTTTGGAGTTTAGAGAGGCTTTTCTCTTTTCGAATTCATTCCAATCCCGTGAAGGTTTTGGAATATCTTCTCCGACTTCATTTTTAGTCAAAGGCATGAAAGGACCATCATTAATAATTTCCCAAATCTTATAATCTAAGGCTTGCAAGTAAATTATCATCCTAGTTTTCCAATATGGGTAATCATTTCCATCAAAGTAAGGTGGTCTAGTGGTGGACTGTCCTTCCCTAAATGTGGAATCATTTTGAGTTGCCATTGATCTTTAGCTCTAGACGGTTAAGTCTAAATAAGAGCACCAAGATCTGATACCAAATGAAATTCTAGTTATGCAACCCAAGAGGGGGGTGAATTGGGATTCTAAAAATTATTCAATTCTAAAACAAAATATCATGCAAATCTAAAACCAATTTAAAACAATAACAATTAAATCAATCACAATATAAAAAGATAAGGGAAGAGAGATTCAAACACGAAGATTTTTACGTGGTTCGGCCAACCTCGCCTATGTGCACGCCTCCAAGCTTTCCGGGCTTGAGGATTTACCTAAGCAAGCCTCCAAGGCTTCAAATGCTTACACTTGACTTCCAAGGTGTCAATGAACCTTTACAACAAGAGATTATCCCCAATCTCTTAACCCAAGTGTATCCTGTTGTGCAAATTTTATTGAACTCGCAAGCGCACGAATCTGTTGTAGTATAGATTAATGGTGACGAGTGTCGATCCCACGAGGAGGTGGATTTTAATTATATATAGAATTAATTCTGTAAATGGGTGGTTGGATTTATGGTGGAAATGATTTGAAATATGTTAAAACTTAAATTAAATTGGCGAGAATAAATTCTGAAATTGGAATTGAAATGGCAAGAATAAATTGAAGAAAATTATATTGAAATGACGTACTTGGGTATCTGGATCTGTATCAACATGCATCATGGGCTAAATATTCCTTATTAATACCAATTAAATCATGAGAGGGGAATCCACACCTCATGAACCACGCTCTAATAAATATGGTGCTAAGGGCTTATCGTGCCAAATAATAATAACCTTATACTAGGGAGCCGGTGAAACCAGGGCGGTACTAGACAAGATTAGTATTATTTGTCGACGAGAAGTCAAAACATCCACAAAAACTAGAGGGGAAGAGAAAATAAATTTACTAAATCAAGCCCATGACACATGTTGAGACTTCACCTTCAACCCAAGCTTGAAAGAAAATTAGCCACTCATAGTTGAACTAGGGGCAAAATGGGAATTTATTAAAATACGTAGAAAATACAAGATAGAGAGAGAATTACAGAAAATGGATTCCAAAAATGGATTCAGAGATGCCAAATTAGGGGGGGAGGCCCCCTTTTTATAGATACATCGAGTAAATTATGGCCATCGGATTAAAAACAGTTTGGACGCTCAGGATTGCGCCACGTCATCAGTCAACAGTACGCGTGAACAGTAACACGGTTTGACCACGGTTTAAACAGTAACACGGTTTGCACACGGTTTGAACATAATCCCATGTGTTGTATGTACCGTACGTGCGTTTTTTTATCTACTAATATGCTGCCACGTCACCCTCAACAGTACATAAGAATTTTAGTCCAACAGGATAGTGACACCTCATCAGTCAATGCCACATCATCGGTCAATGCCACGTCATCGATCCGTCTATGTGAACAGTGCTGTGAACAGTAACGTAGACAGTACCCGTACATGTGAATAGTACCGTACATGTGAACAGTGCTATTTTTCCTTTTATACTCCTCCTAAGGTTTTCGGCCGTCCTGAGTTCAAAAATGATGTCCGTTTTGCCATTTGATCTCTCGTTTATTGTGAAATGACTATGATGCCCCTAAAATACATAAAATACTTAATTAAAATAAAACACACATAATTAAATTACAAGAAACTTGAACACATAAAAGTAAGGGTTGTTAGTAAGACTTGAAATGTAAAATGACGATTTTCTCCTTTATAAATATGCATTTTCTAACACTCAACATATCCCAACACTTACAATCACTCAAAGTAAAAGATTGCAAATTGTTTTTCTCTCACACAATATTTGAGATTACAAATCAATGCCCAATGTGTGAATAGATGAAGCAAGAATGTGTTTAAAGCTCTATGAAGATTATATTCTTGAATATAAGCTCAATGGTTGTGTTGTGATCAATCTTCTTTGAACTTGAATGAGCTTGTTTATATTTGGAGCTGAAAAACTAGCCGTTACAAACTGTCGGCCCGAAAACGGTTCTCCGTTAACCATTAACGGTTAACCGTTTACGTTGGTCAAAAGTTACTGTTGAGCCAAATTTCAAATAAACGGTTTGCCGTTTAGGATTACCCTTTCGCCGTTAACTTCCAGAGACCTGCAAGATGAACACCAGTTATCCGTTTATAGTAAACGGTTAAGGATTTGCATGAAGTAACTTCTCTGGATATTATCAGTTAACCGTTTGTAATAAACGGTTCGTCGTTTGTTTCCGGTAACCTGCAAAATGAACATCAGTTATCCGTTTATAGTAAACGGTTAAGGATTTGCATGAAGTGACTTCTCTGGATATTATCGGTTAACCGTTTGTAGTAAACGGTTCGCCGTTTATTTCCAGTAACCTGCAAAATAATTCAGCCTTATCCGGTTTTGTGAAACGGTGCCAGAGGAGTACAACCTTCAATTCTGGATGTTATCGGTTAACCGTTTGGAATAAACAGTTCGTCGTTACATTCCAGTAGCCTTTCCTTTTTTTGTCTTTTTCGTTTTTTATAAACGGTTAGAGCTTTAGGCAATATGTTGCTCTCTGGTATTAATCGGTTAACCGTTTAAAAGAAACTGGTTCACCGTTTATTTCCATAATCACATTTTAAACCAGATTTTGCAGAGATTCTTTTTCTAATTTGAAAGTCCATTTTTTATGAGTATGAATGGAATGATTATTAAGGCTTTCGTTTATTAAGAAATAGCTCCAACATTTTTATCAAAAACCATTTAAAGTTTATTATCATCAAAATCAATATTATTAACATATTCATGTTAACAATATGCAGTTGTCCTTCGGCAACATGACTATAGAGTTGAACATCTTCAACATTGCCAAACAACCTCATAATGCAGATGATGGAATTGTTGATGTGGATTTAATTGAAGCATTAGTTGATGACACTTTTCTTTTAAACCTTAGTGATGACCCTTTACAAACATGTTTAACTCACTTTGGTTTGGATTTTGATAACGACAGATCAGTCGATGAGGTCAACGCCCTACTTGACTCAGCACCATCCATGGACACTAATAAATGGAAGTCAAGAGTTGAACCTAGCACCATCAGAGAAGAAACTCATCCCATCATCAGAATCACCACCGAAACTCGAGCTCAAACCATTACCCAACACTTTGGAATATGCATTTTTGGGAGAAGAAAGAACTCTACCGGTAATCATCTCATCATTACTAAATGACGAACAAAAAGGTAAGTTGTTGGATGTTTTAAAAGAGCACAAAGGAGCATTAGGATGGACCATAGCAGACATCAAAGGTATAAACCCAGTAGATTGCATGCATTACATTCACCTTGATGAAAATGCTAAACCTACTGGGGAAATGCAACGTCGGTTAAATCCTAATATGAAAGAAGTTGTTAAAACTGAAGTCCTTAAGCTATTAGATGTAGGTATCATTTACCTCATTTCTGATAGTTCATGGGTTAGTCCTGTGCAAGTTGTCCTAAAAAAGTCATGAGTTACAGTAGTTACCAATGCTGATAATGAATTAATACCAACTAGAGTAACTACAGGATGGCATGTATGCGTTGATTATAGAAAGTTGAATTCTGTCACATGTAAAGACCATTTTCCTTTACCATTTATCGATCAAATGCTTGATAGATTAGCAGGCCATGAATTTTATTGCTTTCTAGATGGCTACTCAGGATATAATCAGATTCTCATAGCACCAAAAGATCAAGAGAAAACCATTTTCACTTGCCATTTTGGCACTTTTGCATATAGGAGAATGTCATTTGGATTATGTAATGCACCTGCTACATTTCAATGATGCATGTTAAGCATTTTTTTATATGGTTGAACGATTCCTTGAAGTCTTTATGGATGACTTTTCGGTCTTTGGTGACTCGTTTGATCAATGTTTACATCATCTAACACTAGTTCTGCAGAGATGTACCGAGAAGAACTTAGTCTTGAATTGGGAGAAGTGTCATTTTATAGTAAAACAAGGTATTGTTCTCGGTCACATCATTTCGAGTAAAGGTATTGAGGTGGACAAAGCCAAGGTAGATCTTATTTCTAATCTTCCTCCACCCAAAACAGTCAGAGAAGTAAGATCTTTCCTTGAGCATGCTGGTTTTTATAGACGTTTCATTAAAAATTTTAACAAAGTTGCTAGACCCTTATGCAATCTATTTACTAAGGATGTACCTTTTATCTTTAATGATTAATGTCTTATGGCTTTTGAAAAATTAAAGCAATTGTTGACATCATCACCTATCATTTAGCCCCAAACTAGACCTTACCATTTGAACTCATGTATGATGCATCTGATTATGCAGTAGGAGTAGTTTTAGGACAAAGAGTTGATCGAAGTCCCCATGTTATTTACTATGCTAGTATGACATTGAATGATGCACAGTTGAACTATTCAACTACTGAAAAAGAAATGTTAGCAGTAGAGTTTGCATTGAAAACATTTCGATCTTATCTCATTGGTTGTAAAATAATTGTGTTCACAGATCATGCTGCTTTTAAATATCTTCTCACAAAGAAATATGCAAAAGCTAGACTAATTCGTTAGGTGTTACTTTTGCAAGAATTCGACTTGGAATTCAAAGATAAGAAAGGCAACAGAAAATGTTGTGGCAGACCATCTCTCTCGTCTCCATTTTGACACAATTACAGAGCCATTAACATTGAATGAGTCATTTCCAGATGAACAAATAATGAGTGTGGAAGTATTACCTTGGTATGCTGATATAGTTAATTATCTTGTTACAGGTCAACTTCTAGAGCATTGGACCAAGCAAGATAAGGCCAAATTTTTTGCGGAAATAAAGAATTTCTTTTGGGATGACCCCTATTTGTTCAAGTATTGTGCAGATCAAATTGTTAGACGATGTGTCCCAAAAAGAGAAATTCAGAATATTCTTTCATTCTGCCATGAACAAGCTTGTGGAGGCCTTTTCAGTGCTAAGAAAATAGCTACTAAAGTTTTACAATGTTGTTTCTATTGGCTAACTATATTTCGAGACGCTTATACTTTCTGTTCTTCATGTGATAGGTGTCAATGAATGAGGAGCATTACACGAAGGAATATGATGCCACTAAATCCAATTTTAGTGGTTGAGATTTTTTATATATGGGGTATCGACCTAATGGGACCCTTTCCCCTTCTTTTGGCCATCAATACATATTGGTTACTGTTGACTATGTATCGAAATAGGTAGAAGCAATTCCATGTAGAACCAATGATCACAAGGTAATGATAGGATTTTTGAAAAGCAATATTGTTTCAACGCTTTGGATTCCCTCGAGCAATAATCAGTGATGGTGGCGCCCACTTTTGTAACAAAGCATTCAAAGCTCTTTTGACAAAATATTCAATCACTCACAAAGTGGCGACCCCATATCAGCCGCAAACTAGTGGCCAAGTTGAGATCTCCAATCGAGAAATAAAGCACATATTAGAAAAGACGGTGAGGCCAGACAGAAAAGATTGGTCATTAAGACTTGATGATGCATTATGGGCATATAGAGCGGCTTTCAAGACCCGGATTAGGATGTCACCCTACAGGCTGGTGTATGGAAAAGCTTTCCACCTACCTGTGGAATTCGAGCATCATGCATATTGGGCCATCAAGAAATTCAACTTTGACATGTAGCAAGCTAGCTCAGAAAGAAAATTACAACTGGCAGAACTTGAAGAAATTCGCAATGATGCATACGAAAATGCCAAGATTTACAAGCAGCGAATGAAAGTCTTTCATGACAAGAAAATTATGAGAAAATTTTTCACTCCAGGTTAGAAAGTGCTTTTATTCAATTCTCGCTTGCACCTATTCCCAGGTAAGTTACGCTCTCGATGGTCTGGCCCCTTTATTGTTCACACTGTTTTTCCACATGGGACAATTAAAATTAAGGACCCAAAGAACTGTGTCACGTTTAAAGTTAATGGTCAAAGATTAAAGCCATATCTAGAGTACCAACCACATGGAGAGGACACCGAAATAAATTTGAGTGACCCACCATATTTAAATTGAGTTTTTTTCTTTCTTTTCGGTGATTTGATTTGATTTTCTTTCCTTTCTTTTTATTATTCTTTTGCTAATTGAAATTATTTTTGCATAAGTGTGTTTGTTTAACCATTAAGTTTTCTCTTATCATTGTTAATCATGAGTGCCATAGCTAAACAGTTCCTCCTAGGCATTCTTAAGCCACTTCAACGTGTAAAATCTTATCTTAAAAGGCAGATTCGATTTTGTAAAACATATCGTATTTCGGCTCTGCAACCACCAGAGTTAGTATCCTATGTTGAGGATTTAGAAAGCCAACTCAAAGACATTGAGAGAAGTGTCTACAACATCCAGTTGAAGCTTGAGGTAAATTCAATAAGAGGAGGATTGTAATTTTCTTTATGTGTTTTAGTTTGTTTTTCTTTGTTTGTGTGATTTAGTTTATTACCTCGGTGAAGTGGCGGATAACAGTACTCCGTGACAATCAAGTCGGTTACTTCAGTTTCCCATAATAACTGATATTCTGAGGCGAAGGTATGGACATAAACGAGATTCTAGCAAAGCTTCACAATCGATTCCCTTCACTTCCTCATAATGCCCTCCTTACAATCTATAAAGCTCGGTCCGAACGCATGTGATTGCTCATGAAGAATAACATACCTACTGACATCCGTTGGTTAATCGAGGCTAAAGTACGATTGGCAGGTGAGTTACCTCCAAAATTGTTTGCATACATACCTGGTTGTGGTAAAGGAAATTATGCAAGAAAATGAAGAGCTCAAAGAATTTATATTGCTTGTTATAAGTGTGCCAGAATGAGTTGTGATAAAAAAAACCATGTTCTTTAGGAATGGTGTCTGATAATAGGGAAGATAAGATTCAATTCATTAGGGATGGCTTGAATAAGGAGTCATTGGATGATATCCTTTTGTCTCTTGAAACGCATCCCAGTGGATATGTGTAAGGAGCGATTCTCCAGTTATGGTCATTATTCCAAAAAGAGCATGCACGATATAGTCTCAGGAATCTAACTACAAATGACCCTGTTTGCCAGTTTATAAGAAAACTGGATGGGAAGCCTATCCTCAACCCATAGAGGGCGTTCAAGCCGTTTCTGGACGTAAAACCAGAGGAAGATGTGAGCCACAGTCGCAACTACCTGTAAATATCATTTTACTTCACTATTATTTTATTTCACTGTTGTTTTATCATTTGCATTGTTGTCTTTAATAATTTTATTTTATCATTTTTTTTACTGTTTACTTTTTGACTCTCGAGCCATGTGCTTTACGCGTTATTTGACACTGACATGCTACCTCATACACAGCTGTGACCCATTGTCACCAAGATTCTTAAATATGATTTTTTGTCAAGCACTCACAAATTTCTTTTGAGAAGTATCCCAATGGCAGCTACTCCCAATATACAATTCAAGAACATTTGTGTGCTTTCTGGATTTAACTATGGCAAACATAAAGAGTTTGTTGAGGCAGCCATAGATCTTGGTCGAAGCATAGCAGAGAGAAAATTACACTTGGTGTATGGAGGAGGTAACCGAGGGTTATCAAAATTGGTCTCAGAAGCTGCTTTTGTCAGAGGAAGCCAAGTGTTAGGCATCATCCCAAGAGCCCTAAAACCTTTGGGCAGTTTGTCTGACTCACCGACTGGAGAAGAGTTAGTCGTCTCAGGTATGCAAGAAAGAATAACTGAAATGCTTAATCATGCTGATGCTTTTATTTTCCTACCAGGAGATCTTGTAACTCTAGAGGCACTTACCACATTAGCATCTTGGGCCCATCTGCACATTCACTAGAAACCTATCGATTTGTTAAGTGTCAATAACTTTTATGATGGTTTTATCGCATTTCTTAACCATGCAATAAAAAACTATTTCATTCCTTCCAATGAGAAAAAGCTTTTTATTTGTGCTCACACTGCTAATGAGGTACTTGATATATTACAAGCTGATAGACCTATGGACCTTTGTGTTGGAGCGTCCAAATAATGATGGTAACAATAGCCGCAATAAGAAGTACAAATTATATTTAACTCTCCGCTTGTAAATATTTTCTTCTGTGTTGCACCACCCAGATGATTTTTTCTAAACTCTACTTCGTTCCTTTAAAACATTGTCCTGGGGGGAGGGAATAGTCAACAATTGTGGAATCTTGGTTAAGTTTTTACTGATTTTTTATTGTAGACACTAATTGTTGCCAACGTTTTGTATTAAAGATGGCTGAATATGGAGTGTAGTGACTCTAGAAACGCATCTTCATCGTTTGAAAAGAAATAAAAAAAAAATAAAAAAAAATTCAGACATTTTCTTTTGACAGATTAAATTGCTTTGTTTATTTCGAAAAATGCTGGTAATGCAATGTATGTTTAAACTATCATTATTTAACTTATTTTTTTCCTATTTTTTGATCAAATATTTTTGTATTTATTCTGTAGAGTGAGCTAAGAAGCCAAGTTGAGTAGGGAACGTTCTAATCCCAAGGACCAAATGATATCTTTGGTGAAGCCCTTCAAAAGAAACCTAATGGAAGTCAGGTGCAAGGATTGGTTTAATTCATCACCTCATCCATGTATTAGGAAAGTTTTAAGTTTATGCAAGCTCAATTAGAGCAAGGATAAACGCCTGCAACAACACTGAAGTTGGCAGTTCCAACTTTCCTAACTCCAACAGTGGTTGCAGTGTTAAGATAAAGATAGATCGTCAATCACCCAGCAAAGTTACTCCAAAGTCAGTGACTAACAACCCCAAAGCTACCCCAAAGTCAATGACCAAAGTTACTCCAAAGTCAGTGACCAATGACCCCACTGTTTGTCGAAAACCTGACAAAAACATAAACACACCTCCCCTGCCATCCCCTGTACAGAATCCACCTTCAGTAGATTTTGAAGCCACTTCAAAAATCACCCCAAGAAGATCTTCAAGATTAACTCCTTCAAAAAGAAAATTCTGTGATATATCTGTATGAACATATAGGAACAATAAAGGAACTCGTTGTTGTAAAACCAGTGATAACAAGAAGCTTGTTCTAAGAAAGAATACTTGTGGAGCTCTGAAAGCAAGAAAAGAGAACAAAAGTTCACAGATGAACATTGTTGAGTGTTAGAAAATGTATATTTATAAAGGAGAAAATCGTCATTTTACATTTCAAGTCTTACTAACACCTTTACTTTTATGTATTTAAGCTTCTTGTGATTTAATTACGTGTGTTTTATTTTAATTAAGTATTTTATATATTTTAGGGGCATTATGGTCATTTCACAATGAACAAGAGATCAGACGGCAAAACAGACATCACTTTTGAATTCAGGACGGTCGAAAACCTTAGGAGGAGCATAAAAAGAAAAATGGCACTGTTGACATGTATGGTACTATCTACGTTACTGTTTACGACACTGTTCACTTAGACGGATTGATGACGTGGCATTAACCAATGATGTGGCATTGACTGATGAGGTGTCACAATCCTGTTGGACTAAAATTCTTATACACTGTTGATTGGTGACGTGGCAGCATGTTAGTGGACCAAAAATTGTGCGTACAGTACATGCATATACACATAATTATTTTCAACCAAACCGTGTCACTGTTTAAACCGCGTGGTCAAACCGCGTACTGTTGACTGATAACGTGGCGCATTCCTGAGCGTCCAAAGTGTTTTTAATCTGATGGCTATGATTTACCTAATTTGGCATCTCTGAATCCATTTTTAGGCTCCATTTTCTGTAATTATTTTCTCCATCTTGTATTTTCTACGTATTTTAATAAATTTTCATTTTGCTCCTAGTTCAATTATGAGTAGCTAATTTTCTTTCAAGCTTGGGTTGAAGGTGAAGTCCCAGCATGTGTCATGGGCTTTAATTGGTAAATTTACTTTCTCTTCCCCTCTAGTTTTTGTGGATGTTTTGACTTCTCATCGACAAATAATAATAATCTTGTCTAGATACCGTCCTGGTTTCACCGGCTCCCTAGTACAAGGTTATTATTATTTGGCACGATAAGCCCTTAGCACCATATTGATTAGAGTGTGGTTCATGAGGTGTGGATTCCCCCCTCATGATTTAATTGGCACTAATAAGGAATATTTAGCCCATGGTGCATATTGATGCGGATCCAGATACCGAAGTGTTTCATTTCAATAGATTTCTCTTCAATTTATTCTCGCCATTTCAATTCCAATTTTATGATAATTTAAGTCACTTTCACCACAAATCCAAACATCCATTTAGAAAAATTAATTCTACACACAATTAGAATCAACCTCCTCGTGGGATCGACTCTCGTCACCATTAATCTATTCTATAATAGATTCGTGCACTTGCGAGTTCAATAAAATTTGCACAACAAACATCTTTTCTTTAATGATTGAGAGCTTCCTGCCATGGTCGATTATGATTGCACATGATCTGAAAAGTTTTGGTGTCTACTGGGAGAGTATATTGGACAAATAGATTTGCAATGAAGTCATTGAGTTTACAGAGCTCTCAAATTCTATTTTGGAGATATAGATCAAGTAAGAAATAAAAAACTTGATTTATGTTTTTTATTTTGTAAATTGTCATTAATTTATTTCTTATATTCATATGTCATAAAAGGTTTCTTTTTTTAATACACTTTATGAGGAGATGGATAATGGCAGTGATGTTATTCCAATTCAATTTGGATATATAGCTAAGTCAAGCAAACTACCCAAATAGGTGTTCCTATATTTCAAACCTTTTGGACAAGATACAAATAGCCTAGATAATTGTGTTCCCATATAACCCAGGGTATAGTTTATTTATTTTTGTATATTTTCTTTTTTTTAACATAAATTATTTAAATTTATCTTGTAATCTTTTTTTTAGTTGTTTATTTAGTGCCCAATGGGTGCTAGTAGAATTGCTATGATGAGGCGAAAAATATTTTATCTTGATCCATTAGGTGATAATCTTGATGATGAGTCGAAGCAGATGGTGAATGAGTAAGTTTAATTAGTTTACTTAATTCTTTTTTAATTTTTTATGTTGTGGATTAATTTGCTGCATCTATTATTTATTACTTATAGTGGGATAACAATGCATCAAGTGAAGACTAATAAAAAGAAGGTTGTGCAATGGGTCTCTGTGAAGGTATTAATGAAACAAAGTTATGACTTCCATTGTTACTTCATCAGTATATTTGAAACTAATTTTTTACCTTTTTAGTGTCCAAAACAATCTGGAACCTGTAAATGTGGTTATTATATGATGAAGTACATCTAGGATTTTGTTCGCGATTTGTGCATTCTTGAAAACAATGTGAGTTTCTACATAACTTTTTTAATATTTTGTCAAAGAATGCATTGTGGAGTGAATTTTCTTAAGAACAATGTTTAATCAATCGATTGCCACTATTTATGGAATACTGCTTGTCAATTATGTGAATTTTCAAGATGTTTAATGGGTGAACAATTTGCTACTTTATGCTTGAAACTGGCAATATAATCATATCTTGTGCTAGGAATGAGAGGAAGTGTTGTGTATGTTTGGAAAACTTGATGCCAATTTTTAGTGTGTTCTACTATGTATTTAAGGCACTTTAGTGCAAACCAAAATGACTGGAGTTGTTGCATGTACAAATAGAAGGCATATAAATCCTAATGCTGAGTGTTAAAGTAATATTGAGTAAAGCAAAATAATATATTATAAATTATCAGCTTCTTAGATAGCTTTGGTAACCGTTGTTTGCTATGGTGATACAATTTATTTGCATGTTCTTCATTTTTTATATTAATCATAACAAATTTAAAGATATATGTATTTATTTTATTGTTTTATTTTAGGACAGATTTTAAAATATATGAATACATTTTGTTGCTTTAGTTTTGAAGTTTATGGGCTATGATGAATACACTATGGACGATCTTTCGCAACTTCGCGATCAGTGGGCCATGCATGTTGCAAAGTTAATTGTAACATACAATAATCAGGTAAATTATATTTTTGCTTGTAAATATTAAAGAATTGATTTTTGTAGCATAGTAGCTAATTGATTCTATATACTGCATTTATAGGTGGGAAAGCCAAAAGAAAAGGCTAAGGTCAAAGAGTAGATGTACTGAGAATAATTGTTTGTTTTCCGTAAATTGTCATTATGTTGTTTCCAAACTATGTTTGAGATGTTTTCAAACAATATTTTAGATATTTGTATTAGTATTTTATTTGATACCTATTTAAATTTTAGTAAGAATGTTATATACTTATATTTAATTATTTAGTTTCGTACTTTAGTTTAATTTTAATATTTTCTTTGAATATCATCATTTGATTAGCAAAACTAAAAAACAATGAAAATAATAGAGTAACAACAATCATGTTTGAGCATCTTTTCTTTGAAGCAATTGACGCTAACAAATGTATCGGAAGTAAGAGCTCTATTGCGTCATAATACTAGTGATGCTTTAATATTACAAATTACTGACACTAAAGCATTAGTATCCCTTCATTCTATCATGTCATCTCCTTGATGTAAAACAAACCATTGACGTGTAATAATTGTTAGTCAACATTATCACTATAGTGTCATTATATTATTGATACTATAGTGAAAGTAACTTTTAACCAGCGATCATTATCAGTAACTACTAATACCATAGTGTCATAAATTTGGTAATACTATAGTAATAATAATCATTGACACCACTTACAAGTGTCACTATTTTCTGGTTGCCATATTACTGACACAATTAGCAAGTGTCAGTGAAAGTAATTTCTGACACTATTCTAAAGTCAGTAAAGATCATTTTTGTAGTAGCGTTCTCTAATAAAGTTGATTATCTTCAAGGCAACTCAATTTTAAAGTGACATCCTTTAGTGAAAAGATTTAGATTGTACAAGAAAGAGCCAACAAAAGAACAAATGTTGATGATGCATAGAAGATAAAAATATAAAATAAAAAAGGGGTAAAAGAAGGAAACACAACATCTTGCTAATGAGTAGTCAAAGAGCTTCAATAGCACAAATTCTCACTCACACTCTAGAAAATCAAGTGTCTTTTCCAAAAGAAGATACTTTCTATCTTTCTTTTTCTTCATGAACTTTAATAATTGCTAGGTTAAGATAAATGCTACAAAGCTATTAGTAAGCTATTTAAGATTGGTTATAGACCAAATCTAGTAGGATAAATGCTTTAGAGAAATTTTCTATTTTAAAATTCAATCCATAGAAGGAAAAGCCCAATAAATCCTAAAGGAAAACAAAAGAAAAAGGTCTTACTTCTCAAACTTGAAAAGTGAGACTTAGCAGGCCTCTTCTATACCAAATTAGAAAATGCCCAAAGGTCCATAAAAAAATAGACCTAACAAAAACTTTATGCATCAAATGACCTAGGTCTGTTTTCCACAAGAGTAACCTAGATACTTAGAAAATATTCTATTTAAATTGCCTAAGGGAATGATTTCACATAAATGACCTAGGCATGTGATCTACTTGAACAACCTAGGTGCTTAGAAAGTATTCTATTTAAATTGCCTAAAGGCAAGAATTGGCAAAACGCCTAATCATATGATTCTACAAAAATGACCTAAATCTACTCTCTGTAAGATTGACCTAAGTATATAGAAATTAATTTACGTAAAGAGCCTATTGGTAAACATAAGTTCTACATAATGAGCCTATAGGCCAACAAATATTCCACAAAGTATCCATATGAGCAAACAAGCATTTTATAGAATGAGCCTATGAGTCAACAAAGATTTCATCGAAAGACCTTACGGGCCAAAAATACATTTTACAGAATGAGCTTATGGGCAAACAAACATTCTACGGAATGAGTCTATGGGTCAACAAATATTATAAGAATGAGCATATGAGCAAACATATATTTTATGAAATGAGCATGCATGTAAACAACCATTCTATGAATGAACCTATGGGCAAACAAACACTTTAAGTGAAGTGCCTACGAGTAAACATTCAAAAGGAAGTACCTATGGACAAACTTTTACAAATACGCTTATGGAAATACTTTGTTAAAAACATTCTAAAATTTTGTTAAAAAAATTACCAAGGGCCATTCTTTACAAGAATGGTCTAATGCCAATTACTTCGAGTTTTAAGTGCCAACAGGTAAAGACTTTGTAAAAATCTACTTATGGGCAATATGCTACTAAATCAATCCTTTCAACGAGTAATGAATATAAGGGCCAAAGTCAATTCCATGCCCATTAAAAGTTAAGAACCAAAAATGAAGACAAGTCCATGTCATTATGCATGGGTTTTGTGGACACTTGTCATAAGATGCCACATGTCATGATAATTCCTTCACCTCAATGCTTTAAGTTGTCTAGATAAAGGCTAAACCCTCCCACATTTGGAGTTAAGACATCAAATGAATACAAAATTATGTCTACTTCTCTAAACTCTATTTAGAAATTGAATACAAAGAATTAACTAGAGTATCGGAGAGATATAGTTAGTAATCCCAACACTCTTTGATAATTGTTTTTTTTTTTTGCACGACAATTAACAACAAGAAGACATATGATTGGAGAGCTTCACTTCAAGGAGAAAATGGTTTACAAAACTTGATATGATATAAATTCTGGGAAAATAAAAAGTTACTGTTCATTTAAAAAAATTGCATCAACAATTACTATACTTCTAAGTTTTGTTTTAGTTTTATGACAATTGGTATAAAAAATAGTCATATATTGAGTCAACGCTCGTGTCCCAGTGCCGGGTGAAAGGATTAATAAAATGTAAGTCAAAAGTTACATAGTTTAGTGCCCCACCAGCTCATAGACGAGTTTCATACAGACTCTGCTGCCATTGAATCAGTCTGTTTACAGCCGCATTGTAATTAGTGCAATTGAGTTGTTTAATTATTTTGTAATTGTGTATTTTAACCTAAAAATGGCGTTGCGTGCGCCTTTCGTTTACGCACAAAAAGGAGAGTTTGTGACTTGCTCCCCTATTCTGAATTGATTACGCAGTTCTAGGAGGTTTTTATTAGGCCAGATTGATATAATATTACTAGACCAAGAGTCGTCACCGAGCCGGCCAAAAAGAGGATTATACTTGTTCTCGTTTGTAATCAAATCAATGTATTTAGAAGAAGAAGCACTTGCAAACTATGTGCTAAGAAATTAAAATATATATTAAGTGGTTTCTCAAAGTGGTTTAATTAAAACTGTTTAATGATGATGACGGTCAGATCATGACCGTAGAAATGGTCAAATAAATAAAGAAACGCTTAAAAAACTTCAATAAAAGATCAGACGAACTACAACAAAACAATTCAAGAACAAACGGGAATGAAATGAATTCATGAGATTTACGTGGTTCAGTTTTGTTAGTCCTGTTAGTCCTGCTTCCATGGGGACAAACGCACCGCTATTTATTTTATTAATAAAGTATAACAAAAAATAACAAGGGAACTGTCCTTTACAAAGGTTAAGAGCTCTCAAACTCTTACAAAAATAAAAAATAAAATCTCACAAGAGTTTCTCTGTAAGGTTTGAGACCTTATCAATAACTCTAGCCACCTCACGGTCTCTACTTTTCTCTCTTAAAGATTTAACCACCCTTAGAAAACCTGGAAAACCCTTTTTGACTCTTGAAACCTAAGCTTCTCACGATTCCTTATTTAGGTAGTAGAGACTGCATCCGATTGGTTGGACAAAATTAGTTATTGTTTTCACATGCAGGGATATCAAAGGATATCTCTATTTCGAGAAATTCTAGAATACATCTGAAGTACCATGTCATCCATACAACAAGCAATTATACCATGATATGTGTGCATTTATTTTAAACCACTATCATGTAAGTGGTGATTGTATTAAATTTAATTTAACTTATCATGTATGCATCAATTGGTTGTAGTACATTTAAGGTATTCTAGAATTTCTCCTCTGTTTCATTTCCAAATTTTGAAAATTGACTTACAGATCTTAAAGTGCGTGCGAATTTTGAGATTTTATCGGAATAAACACAAGTAATGAAAATAGGGATGAGTATAGATATCCTGACCATATTCTAAGCCTAAAAATTGCCAACTCCCTACGCATGAATTGTACTCTTATAATACTTGTATGAATATTTAAAAAATCAAAAGTCCACGTACACAATTCACATGATAATAATTTGTAAATTGTATGGAAAGTAGTAATGTTACAGACTCTTCTTGCATAGCATCGTGCGTATTTGTTTTGTTCTGCTTTTTAATTTTTATTTTTAAGTAATGTTATAAGGAAGAACGTTCTTTAATACATAATATATTGCTTAATCAATTTTTGATACGCATTTATCTTCTATATTAACATCTCGTCATATGGGAGATTAATAGCTTTTCTTCCCCCAACACCCCCCCCCCCCCCAAACAAAAAAAAATTTGGGAGTTCTGTAAACTCTCCCTTAATTTACAGCATGTTCATGGTAAATTTAGTGATCTATATGTCAATAAAAGTGCTAATGAAAATGTCATAAAGTGAAAAATTTTGTAAAAATATAATAGTAAAATAATAAATATCAATACTTATTGTAATTATTTGATATTTTACCATCTTGAAGTAATCAACATGAAAATCCTTTAATAAATTAGTCAAAATTCTTGCATTTTTTTGCTATTAGATGTAACTTTTTAGGGTAAAATATTATTTTGATATGAGATAATATAAGAGCAGAGAAGTTGATTATTCATGGAATTAGTGGCGATGCTAGGAATTTTATGTAGGAGGAGCTAAGTTGTACAGCATCACAATTCAGTTTTTTTTTCTTTTTTTCTTTTTTAAGTATCAAAATGATAAATTTCAATTAACAATACTGTTTAAATTCTATAATGGCTTGTAACTTTTAGTGGTTTACTAGTTTATCGATTAATAATGATACTTAGTTATAGGTTAAAGTTCTTAATGTATTATTATTTATCCTATGATTAGATTGAACTATTAGTTCACTAAAATTTAAAATCTTGAAAACTTTTAATTTTACCTCTAATATGAGCGTGTAGCTATAGTTTGTCAATGGGATTAGTTATGATGATAAATTATTTAACAATAGAAAGAGAGATAAGAGAAAGAAATTACCATAAATTATTATAATTTGATATAAAAAATTAACAAATAAGAGGAAGATAAGAGAATCTATTGTAACACATATATGATAAATTTTGATTTTTTAGTGTAAAAAGAATAAAGAAGTAACTAAGAGGAGATAACACTTGCATTTTTAAAACAAAGTAATTTCAATTTTTTTTTTAAAAGTCAGCAGTGGATTCAGCCCTTCTCGCACCTTTTGGCACTGCCCTTGGATGGAGTGGCCAAAGGGAGACATCTTCTTGTGGGTCTGTGTTTTGGGGCGTGGGGGGAGGGGGTGTTGTGTATATATGCAAATACCTCCTTTCATGTCGAACTTTGTGCAATTGTTATCGCTTTGGAGGTAGCTTATCAGTAGGGAATAGGGATCAGGGGGCGGAACAAGCCAATGTTGGCCGGAGAGGCCAAAGGTTTTTTTTTTCAAGCCTATAAAATAGCGATTTTATTAATAAATATTTATTTTAATATAAAATATTGAGTATTAAATTACTTTTTTTTTACAGGGGCCATGGCCCATGGCAGTCCCTTAATAGATCCGCCTCTAGTAGGGATGGTCAGATATTTAGTTGGAATGTGAAACAAATAGAAGGTAACGAATAACTACATTGGCTTTGTTGTAAGCTACATTATATATAGCTTAGCAAGACCCTTTGTATTAATACTTTTTCTTTCTTCATAAAGCTTTGGCATTTATCCAAATAAAACGTTGATTATATTTTAATAAAAACATACTTGAATGAGAATATAGACATTTTAAGTAATTCTTAAACATACGTCATGAATTAATTAAATAATTAACTCAAATCCTTATAACTAAAAAAATTATTTACCTTGCGTAGTTGTTTTGTAAATTTTGTTTTGTTCGCTTTGATTGTTGCATAAGAAAGAGGAATTAAGCACGTGCTTTCACAAAATATCAATATTTGATGCGGAATTAAATCTCTATATAAACTTCCATTTTTTTTTTTTTTTTTTTTTGACCACGAGGTATCCTGGGAGGGCCCCAACTGTGGGAGGCACCTTTAAGCCCGTACCACCACCCAGACTAGAAGTCCCCGCTCGAACCGAGAGGCACAGGTTCTCCCAACAAAGGCGACTTCCCTGCGACTCGAACTGGGGAGCAAACCCAGTCAAGCCACTTAAGGGGACTCCATTGCCAGTGGAGCCAACACTTTGTTGGTCTTCCATTCTTCTTCAACGCACTCTCTTAACCAACAACACAACAAATACAACTTTCTTGATTCTTCATTTTCTCGAAGCAAATGGCTACAAGTTCTCCAATTGCCATATATTTTATAGCACTATTCGTGGCAAGCTCTATAACATCTACCATGTTGGCTATTTCAGTGCCACCCGAGCTCACAGATAATTTGCACACAAACCCTGGTGCCATTAAATTAGCCTCTATCGATTACGGCCGCATTATTAAAGAAAAACCATTTGCAGTTCTTTATCCATCATCCTTAGATGACATCAGAACCCTAATAAATTTATCATACAGTTCTTCATTTCCATACACCATTGCAGCAAAAGGCCAGGCTCATTCCACGTGGGGCCAGGCTCAGGCCAACAAAGGCGTCGTAGTGCAGATGAGTTCTCTGAACAGCTTCAGAAACGGGACGGGAATCTTGATCTCCGGAGACCGTTCTTCAGGATTTTATACTGACGTCGGCGGCGAGCAACTTTGGATTGATGTGCTGAACGCCACTCTTGCTCGTCGGCTTTCGCCGGTTTCTTGGACGGATTATTTGTATCTCACTATTGGTGGGACCCTCTCCAATGCTGGAATTAGCGGCCAAACGTATCGAAAAGGCCCGCAGATAACAAACGTTCTTGAATTAGACGTTGTAACAGGTACCTGCTAGGTAGTATCTTCTCCAGTTTTTTTTTTTTTTTTTGTCCTGGTCTCTCCAAATCTTTCATATCTAGTAAAAAAAATTGATTTAATAGTAAATAAAACGAAAAAAAGGCTTGATTATTAACATCCAAATTTAAAATTCAACATTGACCACTTATTTTATTAGGAGAGACTAGGAGTAGGGATGGCAATGGGGAAGGAAGGGGAGGGGACCAATCTCTCTATACCCATCCCCGATATTTTGCTTATGTCCCCATCCCCTCCTCGTCCCCGTTAGAATTACTTGAGAGAATCTTCATCCCCTCCCTGAATAATAACAGGGGATCCCCAAGGGTCCCCGATCCTCGAATAACTAATACATTTTTTGTTCTCGATTTTGAGTTAATCATATTAAAATAAAAAATTCAAATAAAAGTAAAGTTTGAAATATATCTTACATAATATCCATTACAAAAGTCACATACATTAAATTAGTAAGTAACGCAGAATGTAAGGGATACAAACTTCTTTTACAAACTATTGTGAATAAATTAATAGTTTAATACAAAATTGTTACAAATAAAATCAAATTTAGATTCAAAATTAACTTTTTCAAGGGTGGTGTGGGCACTTTATAAATGTGGACTATTCCCTTTACAACAGAATAGTTAAGTCGTAGCAAATCAAGAGCAAATATTAGATTGGATTAGATTAGATTAAATTAGATATTAAAATTGTGATTCGTTGTGGGCAATTATAACATCTAAAAATAAATAAAAAATAGATTTAAGTTTAAAACATTTAATGATATTAAAATTAAAACAAAATTTTTGGGCTAATAGAATTTACCCGGTTTTTTTAATGTCCTAAATAAAAATTTAGGACTTTAATTAGTTAATTAGGCCTAAAAGTTTAATAATATAAATATTTTGATATTTTTTATTTTTACCAATATTTATAATTTTATAATTCAAATTTTATTTACTAGTAATTTTTAAAAATAAAAATAAAATTAAAAATTAAAATGGGGAAATGGGTAGGGGATGGAGATTCCACCTCATCCCCGTTCCCTCCCAGAATAAGAAATTGGGTAAAAAAATTTCCCCGTCCCTTCCCCGAATAAGAAATTGGGTATGAAATTATCCCCATACCCTCCCCGAATGGGGAAAATCCACGAGGGTACTCGTCCCCGTGGGGATGTTTGCCATCCCTAACTAGGAGAGAAAATCACACAATATGATGCGTTATTTATTAAAACTTCTTTTTTTTTACCACTTTGATCCATGTAAGATATTCAAAAAGTGAATAGAAAAAACATAAGATAAATTGGACCTTTTAACAGATAAATTAATTAGTTTTAATTTGTAGAAGTGTTGAATAATCAATTTTTTTCTAATTAAAAATCAATTAGGACTAACGTACTTATTTGTATTGAGGTGTTGTAATGTTTAAGCCATGGTTGCTGTAAAGAAAAATTGTAATTATAAAATAAAAGTTTATATTGTGTAATAATATAATTTTTAAATAATAATTTTGATAAAATTAGTAAAAATATTAAAAATTGTAACTATAAAAATTACTATTGTGTAGTAACTATTATTTTTAAATAATAATTTTGACAAAATTATTACAAATATTATATTTTTTTAATATAAGCATAAGATCAAATCAATTTTCCTTTTAAGACACAACAACTAGTGCTTATCATGTTGGGGAAAAATTAGGTTTTTAAATTTTATAAAACCTTTTTAAGGACCGCTCTCATATAATATATAAGAACACGTAATCTAGAAATCGTACCTTGAAAATCCGAGTTGGCTTTTTCCGCTGAAGTGACTTAGGCTCCTGGATCACGATCTGCCACCACCACTCCTGTTAGATCACGATCCGCCACCACCACGCCTGTTAGATCACGATCCGTCACCACCACGCTTGTTGGATCACGAACTGTCACCAATGATCTTCCAGGTTATGACTCAGGTTCGATCTGCACTTGACGTGTGGGCGCCTTTATCACTACCAAAGCAACTAGCACGAGAAAATTTTTCTCTCAACAATAGAGAGAAAAATCTTATTCTCAGATCTGTATAAAGTGGCTTCTCTTTTTCTGTTGAGAAAATAAGCCTTTTATATCTCCCTTTAGTGAAACCCTAGGCTCCAAACAATCAAAAATAAAACTCACGTTCTTTACTTTTTCAATAGGGGACCTACCTTGTAAAATAACATAAGGCCCCTTACACATGAGCTAATTAAATGGAGCCTCCCACTAAAAGATATAATTAGGCTTTTGACCCAAATAGCTAGTTATCTTGCTTATTAGTCCAGTAGTGGTGCAGTCAATTAAATGAGCTAACCCGGGGATCATTTGTGAACATACAATAGTGGCTACAATAATTAGGCCTGTAATTAAACTAGCTCAATTATTTAATTCCAAATCTACTCCACTAAAAGATTGGAACTGACTTCCATAATTGTATGCTCGAATAATAATTCGTCTCAAGCCACATTGATTTCTTTACTGCACAATCCTTTGTACCACATCGTTAATTAAATTGATATCTCAACTGTCCAATCAATTTAATAACATCTTATTCCTTGATCCTTACTGGTTTTCTCTAATGATCATTTTCAACATACTAAATATGTTGACACACTCTGGCCAGAGAATTCTATGATCAAATGCCGAAAACCTATCAAGAGATGTGTTGTACAAATTCTATATTGTTAATCTATAACTCCAATACTCATAATTGCTCCCACCAAGATACCGGGTAATCTTGACCACAAGGATGTGTCGTGCCCATTAGTAACTCAAATGGAATAACAATCACAATCATGAAATAATAATTAACTCAAGATTGAGATTACAGTAAAATCAACGCCTATGAGATTTAATAAGTCTGACAGTTATTACAAAGTTAATTAAATCTCATATGTGATCCAGTTCAATGTAGTCGTACTACATCAATAAATTCATACATGATTAAGACAAATCATTCAATGTATTTATTACAGTTTATACCTAAATAAAGTGCCCAACTTTATTTATCAACTGCGAACTAAATTTATTTAATCATAAGATAACTTGTATTTATGTCTTCTGTGAATCCACATAGTGATCACATAAATACATATAATATGATTAAATGGACTTTAATACAAATATAAATGCAATTAAGATATTTGAATAAAATACCTCATTAATTTTATTAATCAGAAAAAATGTTTATTATAGTTAAATAAACATATATGCTTTTAAAGAGCATAATTTCCCAACAATCTCCCACTAGCTCTCAAAGCATATCTAGCATATTGCTCATGCTCTAGGGCTCTAAGTGCAGGTTATAAAGGTTTCCCACTAATGGCCATTGTAATAAGATCTGCATTTAGCATCTAATGCCATTTGGGGTACTGTCATATAACCTTTCTACACTATTCCCTTATGAGATGATACTTCCTGTCAATATGTTTTGTTTCTTGTGGTTCCTTGGTTCCTTAGATTGAGCTACCGCACCACCATTATCACAAAATAATTTCAGGGGTACAGTTACAACAGGTACCACCTCAAGATTTCGTAGGAGCTTGGGGAGCCATATAGCTTCTTTTGCAGCTTCAGATGTAGCCACATATTCAGCTTTAGTTATTGAGTCTGTGATACAAGATTGTTTCACACTCATCCAACTAATAGCTCCACTTCCTAGTGTAAACACATAGCCGGAAGTTGATTTTCTAAAATCCTTATCTGACAAAAAATCAGAATTAGTATAACCCACTAGTATAAGTTCATCACCAGAATACACAAGCATATAATTTTTAGTTCTTTTCAGATACTTTATAATATGCTTGACTGCAGTCCAGTATTGAGGTCCATGATTAAATTGAAATCTTCTAACCATCCCTACCGCAAAACATTTGTCTGGTCCTAGTGCAAAGCATGGCATACATGAGACTTCCCACAGCTTCTGCATAGGGAACTCGTCTCATTCTCTCTATCTCTTTTTAGGTGATTGATCCTTAGAGAATGTAATTCCATGTCTGAATGGTAATAAACCAGTCTTGGAATTTTTCATGCTAAATCTAGTCAATATCTTGTCGATATAGACCGCTCGAGACAAGACTGAAGTTTTATTCTTCCGGTCTCGTAGTAACTTGAAACCAAGAATATGACTTGTCTCCCCCAGGTCTTTCATATCAAATTGTTTTGCTAACCAAATCTTTAATGTAGTCAATACTCCTATATCGTTTCCAATTAGGAGAATATTGTCTACACAAAGAACTAGGAAGGCTATAAATTTTCCCTGAATTTTCTTGTACACACATGGTTCATCAATGTTCTGAATGAATCCAAGCGATTTAATCGCTTGATCAAATCTGATGTTCCATGACTGGGATGCTTGCTTCAATCCATAAATGGATCTCTGCAACTTACATACCATGTGTTCTTGGCCTTTTTGTATAAATCCATCTGGTTGCTGCATGTAGATGTTTTTCTTCAAGATGCCTGTTAAGAAAGGCAGTCTTGACATCCATTTGCCAAATTTCATAATCTAGCACTGCAGCAATGGAGAGCAGAATCCTGGTGGATTTAAGCATAGCAACCGGAGAAAAGGTTTCCTTATAATTGATTCCTTCTTTCTGAGTAAACTCTTCGGCTACTAATCTTGCTTTAAATATTTCCACCCTTCCGTCTACTCCTCTTTTTCTCTTATAGATCCACTTGCACCCTATAGGTTTTACCCCATTTGGTGTCTCTACAAGTTCCCAGACTTTATTGGAATACATAGATCCCATTTCTTGATTCATGGCCATTTTCAAAATTCAACATCTCTATCTATTAGAGCTTCGTTGTAACTAGTGAGATCTTGTACATGTTTATCTGAGATAGCCTTATAGGTTTCTCCCAAAAGTATGTATCTCGCAGGTAACCTAGTTACCCTCCCACTACGACGAGGTTCTAAAAGTGATGGTTGTTCAAGGATAATCCTGTGCTGATCAGCTGGTTGTTGCTGTTCTTCCTGTTCTATAACAGGTGTTGAAAGCTGAGCAACAACCTGATCTCTTTTATTGCTCTAGTTTTACCTTACTCTTAGGTTATAAGTCATTATATAGTCTTCCTCAAAGAAAGTAAAGAATATTTCTATAAATACATTTCTATCTTGAGGACTATAATTCAGACTTTCCCTTATTCCTTTAAGATACCTAAAACATGCAAGCTTCTAAACACGAATCCATCTTCTCTATCTATGATTCTAGTAGAAATACTAGTGAACTCCAAATACGAATGTGTCTCAAACCATGTTTGTGACTTTTTCATAATTTCTTGGAGTAGTAGACACCGAGATAGATGAAACTAAGTTCAACAAAACTTTGTAGTTTCAAATACTAGTATCTGGAATCAAAAAGGTAAATGATAAACCACTTAGTATATATCTTGTCTTATCCAAAAGAATCTTGTTTCTCCATTTAATTACACTATTGTATCATAGTGTTCATTGACAACCAAATAGTGTTAGAATTCTCCATAGAGATATTCTTTGTTTCGATCATATCGAAGTTCTTTTATGTTCCTTGTCTAATTGCTTCTGTCTTATCCACGTACTCTTTTGAATTTCAAAAGCAATGGAATCATGACGCATTTAGACAAACATAAATTAAAATGAATATTCATCAACAAGATTGATAGAATACTCATAACCTCTTATAACATGTAAACTGATTAGTCTGTATACATTTGTATGCGCTAAATCATCAAATACAATGTTATGCTTTTAGCTCAAAAAGAGCATCCTTGTCATATTACTTTTCTAAATAAGATTTATAGAGTTACAATGATCAATCTTAATAGGCCAACAAGTCTATCATTAATCATTCTCTTAAAATCTTATTATAGTTTATATGACTTAAGCATAAATATCAGAGGTGATTTTGGTTTGAAGAAACATTTCTTTTCTTAGATAAATGCATATACTCTTTATCATTATATCTTTCTATGAATAGATCAATGGACTTATATGATATTAATTGTCTTTATAAATAACCAAAACAAATAATAAACAGAGGATCCAAAAATAACAGTGTACTCCTGTTTCTTAAAACAAGCCACCGAAATTAAATTCCTCTAATATTTTGAAAAATAAAGACAAATATCAAAACTAAAGTCTTGTACAATTGATCTAGTCTTTCAATTGATATAAACTAGCATGTCCTCAACTGCGGTTTGAAGCTTTCTTCACTTAATCTCTTGGTTTCCTGAAAACCAAATAAATGAATTACAAATAAGATTAGTTATCTCAGAATTCATCATTGTATGAATCAATAGAAATCTGAACTAATTAGAAAGCTTAAAGATTTCCTATACCTGATTTTAATAATCTTAGGACAATCTTTCTTCCAGTGACCCTTCTGTCCACATTTGTAACACTTGCCTTTTGGCTTGCCACTTCTTTTAGTGGACAGTTTGTCGATCCCCACTCTTGCTTGCTCATTCTTGTCTTTCGACTTAAGCCTTGAAGAGAATCCTTTTTCAGGAAGTTTTCTGCTATGATAAAATTCTTCTATAGCATGTAGTTCGTGCATTAATTCAATTAAGGTCATATCTTTGTTGTTTAAGATATAGCTGACCTTAAACTCTTTGAATGTATCAGGTAAAGATTCAATCACTATGTTAATCTTTGATTTATCATTGATTTGGACACCATGAATCTCTACCTCATTCAAATAGTCCATCATATTGAGGACATGATCACGAACTTTTGTGCCCTCTTCCATCTTAGCATCCGTAATACGTTTTAATGCTGCTTCTCTGGAAAAATGGGTATTTTGCCCAAACATCTGATGAAGACTAGCCATTATTTCAGTGGTTGTTTCCATGCTCCGATGTTTCTTATGCAGTTCCACAGAAATCGAAGCCAATATATAGCGCTTAGCCATTTTGTTAGCTTCGCACCATTTCTCATAAGGCTCCCTCTGATTTCTATAATCGTATAACGATGGTTCAGGAGGGCAAGGCTGGGTCAACACATATTTGCTTCCCTTAGCAGTGAGAATATTAAATAGATTGCGTTTCCAATCTAAATAATTTTCACCAGTGAGTTCATTTTTAACAAGGATAATTAATAATGGGTTGATGGAAGACATTTTCTGAAAAACAAAACAAAATAAACATGCATAAATATTTGAAACAAAATTCACAATAAATGACAAAAATGCAAAAAACCATAAATGCATTTTAATTTATTTGTAACGATAATCTAGTACCGCTTTGACAAGCTATCCGTTGGGGAAGTCATGTCTACACTTACTAGACCCAATTATCCATTGGATTATTTACTTTCATGTAGAGACATGATAAATAATTTTCGTTATCCTTTTGGGCCTAAATTTGTTAACAGAGCTTCGTTGGGAAGGTTAATAACAAATTTTAGTTGAGTGTATAACCATTGTTTCAATCTAGATATTTTTCATATCAATAGTCACCGTTGGGGTGAACAATCGATTAAAAAATATTTCAATTTTATCTTTGAAGAAGTTCATCAAATAAAATATCTAATATATATACCCTCCGAAGGGAGCATCACCGTATCATGAAGTCGAGGTATATATATAATTTTATTATTGAACTAACAATGGAGCCCGTGGGAAAATTATCTTGAATTTTCCCTCTCCCACTCAATATTTTAAAATTGGTTTTTCCTTTTTAAAACATACATATTGTTAATTGCATGCTTCCTATAATATTATCTAGATGAAATCCAATATTATTAAGCATAGGCAAATTACAAACAATATAATGAAATTCATAATTAATGAATGACATGTATCATTATGCATAGAGTGACACTACCTATTCTATATGACATGTTATCATGGCATGTGATCATCCAAAACATAACATATAGAAAAACAATTAAATAATCTTAATTCATGCCTTTCCTATTAATGAAAAATACATTAACCCTAAGCCTAATCTTCATTGGGCTTCTTGTTAATGTCCATCTTCCATAAACTTGTCTTTGTTAATGGACTAGGGGAAATTGGGCTTTTAAATTTATAATTGGTCCAATTTTAATTTTTAAAGAAAATAAAAAAAAAATTTAATTAAAATAAAACTTTTGGACCAAAAATAAATTTAATGTATTTAATTTTGTCTATGCATTTTTAATCCATTAAACCCAATTGAAATTGGGCCTAAAACTAGGATTCATTAAGCCCAAAATCATTTTTGGACTTAAATGAAAAAAATTAAAACGTATATACCCAAAGAAAAACTTATGAAACCATAGGGTCCTTCATGATAAAAACCATGAAACCCTAAAATCATATTTTTCTTTCCCCAGCCGCCATCTCCAAAACCGCCACCACTGTTCATGATTTTCCCGGGCCGATTTCGCTGCCGCCGTCACGCCGGAAACGTACCAAAACGACGGAACCCGCGTCACCGGAAGCCGACCAACTCGCGCGCACTGATGGTTGCGCTGCTTGCAGCGTTGCAGCCTGCGCTGCAGCTGCTGCTCGCGCGCTGCAGTTGCTGCATGTGCAGCGCGCGCTGCAGCTGCTGCGTGTGCAGCGCGGGTTGCTAGCAGCGTGGCTGCTGCCCGCTGCACGCGCAGCGCGCGCTGCTGGCAGCAAGTGCTGCTGGCCGCGCGCTGCTCGCGCACTGGTTCGTTGCTGCAGAATTTCCGGCCTTCGTTTCTGAAATTTCCGGTTTCCATGTTCCGATCTTACAATCCGAGATTACTTTACAAATTTCCTAGGCCAAATTTTGGCTTACAAAAATTTCTATTACTGTAAAATAAATCAAGAGGGAATTATGGTGATAAAAAACCACCCCTCTTGTTACAGATCCAAACGGAAAAATACAACGGAAAATCTAACCATGAATTAAGACAAACCATTAACATGCTTCATTCATATATTAAACAATAAATATATATCTGAATAAATTGTGCCACTCTAATACATAAATTTCAAGAATGATTTCATACGAAATCCTTATATATTAATATGAGATGGCTCTGATACCAATTGTTGGGGAAAAATTAGGTTTTTAAATTTTATAAAACCTTTTTAAGGACCGCTCTCATATAATATATAAGAACACGTAATTTAGAAATCGTACCTTGAAAATCCGAGTTGACTTTTTCCGCTGAAGTGATTTAGGCTCCTGGATCACGATCTGCCACCACCACTCCTGTTAGATCACGATCCGCCACCACCACGCCTGTTAGATCACGATCCGTCACCACCACGCTTGTTGGATCACGAACTATCACCAATGATCTTCCAGGTTATGACTCAGGTTCGATCTGCACTTGACGTGTGGGCGCCTTTATCACTACCAAAGCAACTAGCACGAGAAAATTTTTCTCTCAACAATAGAGAGAAAAATCTTATTCTCAGATCTGTATAAAGTGGCTTCTCTTTTTCTGTTGAGAAAATAAGCCTTTTATATCTCCCTTTAGTGAAACCCTAGGCTCCAAACAATCAAAAATAAAACTCACGTTCTTTACTTTTTTTAATAGGGGACCTACCTTGTAAAATAACATAAGGCCCCTTACACATGAGCTAATTAAATGGAGCCTCCCACTAAAAGATATAATTAGGCTTTTGACCCAAATAGCTAGTTATCTTGCTTATTAGTCCAGTAGTGGTGCAGTCAATTAAATGAGCTAACCCGGGGATCATTTGGGAACATACAATAGTGGCTACAATAATTAGGCCTGTAATTAAACTAGCCCAATTATTTAATTCCAAATCTACTCCACTAAAAGATTGGAACTGACTTCCATAATTGTATGCTCGAATAATAATTCGTCCCAAGCCACATTGATTTCTTTACTGCACAATCCTTTGTACCACATCGTTAATTAAATTGATATCTCAACTGTCCAATCAATTTAATAACATCTTATTCCTTGATCCTTACTGGTTTTCTCTAATGATCATTTTCAACATACTAAATATGTTGACACACTCTGGCCAGAGAATTCTATGATCAAGTGCCGAAAACCTATCAAGAGATGTGTTGTACAAATTCTATATTGTTAATCTATAACTCCAATACTCATAATTGCTCCCACCAAGATACCGGGTAATCTTGACCACAAGGATGTGTCGTGCCCATTGGTAACTCAAATGGAATAACAATCACAATCATGAAATAATAATTAACTCAAGATTGAGATTACAGTAAAATCAACGCCTATGAGATTTAATAAGTCTGACAGTTATTACAAAGTTAATTAAATCTCATATGTGATCCAGTTCAATGTAGTCGTACTACATCAATAAATTCATACATGATTAAGACAAATCATTCAATGAATTTATTACAGTTTATACCTAAATAAAGTGCCCAACTTTATTTATCAACTGCGAACTAAATTTATTTAATCATAAGATAACTTGTATTTATGTCTTCTGTGAATCCACATGGTGATCACATAAATACATATAATATGATTAAATGGACTTTAATACAAATATAAATGCAATTAAGATATTTGAATAAAATACCTCATTAATTTTATTAATCAGAAAAAATGTTTATTATAGTTAAATAAACATATATGCTTTTAAAGAGCATAATTTCCCAACATATCAAACACTTAAGTGCTATAACTTAAAATTTCCACCTATTCAACCTCGATACCTAAGGGAGTATAAAGTGATAAGAACAAATTCTAAAAGAGAGCAAAGTAGTCATTCTCCACTTAGTTAATTTTTGAATGCTTTAAATAATGTAAAATGTAGAAAACTTGTTTTAATTTATTTTAAATCAACATAGAAATTTTGTTTAAAAATGAAACATATAATCTAGTTGGTAATCGCAACAGATCGACTGATTTTAATTATTTACATTCTTAATGAAAAAGTCAATATGGTTGATTTGATTATGTTTTTCTTTCACTAGAAAATTTCAGGATGATCCAAATCTATCGACTTGGAGCTAGATGAATTGAAAATTACCAACCACATTAGTTTCGTACAATTTAACACCTCTACTTAAATATAGGATGCACATCACTTTCAACATTTTCGTCAAAGCTGGAAATCATTTTGTTGAGCTTGATCCAAGCCATAGACTTTTCAGGGGCTTTATATTATAAGAGTAATCCTAAAGAGAGAGAAAGATGAGAGAAATGTGAGAGAAATATGAGAGAATTTGACTCTCTCTCTCTATCTATAATTTATCTAGTATATTATAAGGACACATCATAATATTTCATTAGAGATTTTACAATTGATAATTAATTGGATTTTTTTTTCAGCATTCCTTTTATAAAACATTTATTATAATCTATCTGGCAGGAAATTAGGCTTACATCTTTTCCTTTTATGGAATTGAAATTAATGAATTACTGGTGCTAGGTACATTTAATTTGTATTCTAGAACAAAAATAAAATGATTTATGAGTCACAATATAAATAACATGTAAATATACAGAGCACGTTAATTATGTCATCATATTTCATAGACTGTTTACTTTTTTTTTTTTTTGAGTCGCATGATGGACCCTAGATTTTTTATGTGATTGACCCAAGATTTCTTGTATCACCATAATATATTTTAACAGTTGAACTTACTAGTGACCACAATATTCACACCAAATCATAATATTAGAGATTATTGAATGACACAATGATTATATTAAAAATTTGTCTAGTATGAATGAAACCTAGCCGACATTCAATTTTTTCACAAGAAAAGAATTAAATCTTCTCCTTCAATCCTCATCATAATCTCTTCTGAAATTACTTAATGTAAAAGAAATTAAAGAAAAAAAAGTGCCTCCAAGGACCTGACCGAGGAATTTTCAAGCAGTTTTATTTGACACGCAACTCGAGTTGAAATCGTGAAAGAGTGGGAACTTAATATTTATTTATACTTTATCCTCTCCTCTATATTTTAAGAAAAAAACAACTATACAAATAAAAATTAAATGAAAATGTTCTTGTATGAATGAGTTGTTTAATTATCTAATATTAATTAATTATTTTGCTATTGAGTCGAAATATTGTAACCAAAAAATGGCGTGGAGTGCGCCTTTCATTTTTATAGGAAAAGGAGAGTTTGTGACTTGCTCCTCTCAGAAGGATACAGAGTTGTTTTACGCAGTCCTCGGAGGTCTAGGTCAATTTGGTATTATAACTAGAGCAAGAATCGTCCTCGAGCCGGCCAAAGAAAGGGTACTTAATTAGATTTCTTCAGAACTTAATTAAGCATGAATTTACACTTGCTTTTTCATGCTTAATTTATGTTTAAAAACGAATAATCAAATTGTACATGGATTGCCTTTGTATCCATTAATTCATTTTACTGTGGTTACTTTGCCTGCAGGTTAAGTGGTTACGTATACTTTACAGTGATTTCTCTTCTTTCAGCACTGACCAGGAAACTTTGATCTCAACTACTGGACCTAGCCACAAAGTGATGCCGGATTATTTGGAAGGTCAACTTTTAATGAGCCAAAGTCCTCTAGATTTTTATCCACAGTCACAACATCAAAAGATAACTTCCCTCATAAACCAATATGGCATCGTTTACCTTATTGAGGTAGCCACGTATTACGACAACAAAAATGAGGATAAGGTAAGCCATCAATCATCTTATATACCGCAATAATACACACACACATTCTCAGGTATGGCATCTTCATTTTTCATTCAATGTAAATACATGGTTAAGCCATGCAATATAATAGAGTTATTTTTTATTGCATTATAAAGTCATACAGTTTAATAGTATTAAAATTTGACTCTATTAAACCGTATGACTTAAAAGTGTGTCTACGTGAAAAAAAAGAAGAAGACACTTTATATATATATATATATATATGTAATAATATGTACATAGAAATAAAGTGTGGAAACCCTCACCAAAATATTAATGACTCATTTAAATCTTTGTCTATTTTATTTTTATTTTTCATCTTTTAACTGTTGAATCCCTTATTTTATATATATATATATATGTATGTATGTATGTATGTGTGTTTGTATGTATATATAATGATATTCATTAAAATATTAATGTTTCATATATTTGTTGACAGAGAGTGAAACAAATGCTGAAAAGCTTAAAGGGTTTTGTTCATGGATTTGTTTTCGAGAAGGATGTAACATACCTAGAGTTTTTAAATAGAGTTCATGATGAAGAGATAGTCCTTCGGAAGAAAGGACTGTGGGATATCCCTCATCCATGGCTAAATATCTTTATACCAAGATCTCGAATCACAGATTTCGACAATGGTGCCTTCAGGAACATTCTTCTTAAGCGAAACTTTACCTCGTCAACTGTTCTTGTTTACCCTCTGCTCCGAAGCAAGTAAGACTGAAAGAAATATAATAATCAAGAAAAATACTATTTGAGCAAAAGGGTGATAAAATCACCGTCATTTTGCTTGACAATAGTCAAAACGACATGTTTTGACTATGGTTTTGTCAGCTTTTGGCCTAAATAGCAATGCTCAAATATTAATAATATTGTTTTAATTCCTTGCAGATGGGATGAAAGAATGTCAGCAGTTATACCAGATGAAGAAGATGTTTTCTACGTTGTGGGGTTTTTGGATGCCAGTGCTGATGACTGGGAGACCTTTGATAACAGAAACAAAGATATATTGCAGTTTTGTGTTAATGGTGGCATTAAATTTAAGCAGTATCTTGGCCATCATGCAACTAAAGAAGAATGGATTAACCATTTTGGCTCAAAATGGAACACTTTTCAACAGAGGAAAGCTCGCTTTGACCCCAAAATGATATTATCACCTGGGCAGAGAATTTTCAACAACTGACAGCTTCTGTAATAACATATCTGTTGAACATTTTACTGCATGTGTTAACAAAACTCTCCAATAAACGTGATTTTAAAAAGTTAAAAGCTAATTTTAGTGTTTGGTAATTTTTTAAAAAAATTACTTTTGGTAAAATCTCCTCATCCTACAGTAGATTTTAAGAAGTATGAAAGGGATAGTTTTTTAAATTTTGATTATAAGATTTATTTTTATATTTAATAAAATTTCATCAATATCCTCACGTATATTATAAAATTTTAAAATTATAATTAGTCAATTAAGAAATTAAATTATTAAATTTAAAAAGGTTATTATTATTACCAATACCAATTATATTGAGATAAAAATAAAAAAAATTATTTTAATTATCAATTATTAATATACACCATAAAAATTTTATATATATAAATGTTTATGAATGTGTAAATAAGTTTTCTTTAACATCCACTTGAGCCATTTGCATTCTCACCATAGTTCAACAGAAAGATTTACTGAACATATACAATTACTTTTAATACTCACAGCACTTTTGAAAAGAAATTTTACCAAACGTTTAATTAATTATTCTTAAAACCGATTATTTCTATAGTCTAACTAATAACAATTATTTTAAAAGTTACAGTATTATCAAATTAACCCTTGATCAAGCCAATTGAATTATGCCACATCAATTTATTTGTACAAGAATTTATAGCTATCATTACTCTTATTTTTAAAATGATATTTACAATGTTATATGCACATATTCTTTTTAAAATAATATTTACCGTGTTTGGTTAACATTCTTGCGATATTTTCTTTTTAAAATGATATTTACAATGTTTTGTGGGCTATCCAGTTTTTGTGTCTATTTGTGACTTCAGCCTCTTATTGTTGGATTTAATGGAAAAGTTGATTGAATGGTGGGGATATATTTATTTAATTATTAACATTGTACGATCCTTGTTGTTTATTGAAATTTTAAAAAGGTTAAAGAGTTCAAACGTTTATCACATGAGTCTGATTTGTTTTAAATTTGTAAATAATTAGACAATTCGAGGGCTGCAAACTAGCTCTTTTACGTCAGTCTATTACCAGCCGACAGAATCAATGCCTACCACTACCACAATCGATCAAAATCTAAATGATATTTGAAGATAATCTTTAGTAAATATTATTGAGACAATCTTCCATCATGATTAACAAATTTATTTTTGCTAAGTCTTTTTAGCCTCATCATATCCTGCTATAAATCATTCTGCAGGTAAAAAAAAAAAGAAAAAAAATCAAATCTTTATCTTCTTCAGGCCCTAATCACATAAACTAACATCTCCAAGTTTGTTTGTCCATTTTCTTTTCTATGATTCAAGCAATCAACCTTGTCTATTTATTTTCTTTGATTTATCAGTTTAAAAATTACATAATCATGAAAGTTCATAAACTTTAAAAAATTAAGAATCTTTAAAAAAAAAGAAAAAAGAAAATTGTTGGTGGTAAAATATAGACCATAGGTATTGAGGCCATGAAAAATGGGGAATATGACTCAAGATTGTGATAAAGAATGAAGGGGAAGCTAAAGAGGAAGGATGAAAAGGGAAGATTTCGAAACCAGTCTTAACTATCTAAATTGTCTGAGAGTAACAGAAAAATGCATCCTAAAAAATATTTTAGTCACCATATGTCTATATGGGACGATGAGATAGTGACAGCCAAGCCATTACAGTACAGCCCACACTTGAACTGTCTATAAAATATCCCCTCGCAAGCCGCTAAAGTCAAAATTGAGAGAGAGGGAACATATACAAAGGCACTCGCACCATCTCTATCGAAATTACTGCTCCTAGCCTCAATTGACTCATTCAAAATGAGCCAATTAAAGTTGAGGGCACACTGTCACCACATACTATCCCCTAGTGGATAATTGTCCAACCCAAGAAAGCTTAAGAAGCTTCCGTAAAAGGGATCAAATTACTCTTAACCCCTACCTAAGGAAGAAAAATACCAATAACGGCTCACTACATGTCCAAAAGGACACAAAGATGCCCTCAAGGGTATTCCACCTTAAAAGGTCTTGTTATTCTCACAAAGAGGGTAAGTTCACTCATTCACCAAAGCATTAGACTTTTTTTCTAGTCTAGGGTTTCTTAGAAACCCACCATCTCCTTCAACCTCCCACTGACTTGACCGTCAGATTGCCATCACCGGGCACCGCCGGTGCCACCTTCAACGATTGTTTCTCGTGATTTCAATTTCGTTTTAGCCATCGCCATCCCCAAGAAACTATCTCCATGTCGTCTAGTCTTCGTCTTCACTAGAAAACCACCATTTGTAGAGAAGCTCTCACAGTATTTTGAACTGAACCAAAATCGAATCAAAACACAACTAAATCCTAGTCACATATCAATATGAAAAGCCCGAAACCATAAAACTTAAGGACCTATGGTGGTAACAAGGAGAAGCTAAGAAAGAATAAGAAAAGAAGAAGAATTAGAGTAAGTAAAAAAAAGAAGATGTAAACCATAAATACTAAAGAGAGGAAGGAACCAAACAAAGAAGATGTAAACCATAAATACTAAAGAGAGGAAGGAACCAAACGAAATTTAACTCTACAAAAAAACAAAAGAGGAGTACGGCACGACTGTCGCAGGGTAAGTGGATTTTGCTTTGTGTATATATTCTTTTTAAAATGATATTTACCATGTTTTTGTTTGGGAAATTATGCTCTTTAAAAGCATATGTGTTTATTTAATTGTAATAAACATTTTTTCTGATTAATAAAATTAATGAGGTATTTTATTCAAATATCTTAATTGCATTTATATTTGAATTAAAGTCCATTTAATCATATTATATGTATTTATGTGATCACCATGTGGATTCACAGAAGACATAAATACAAGTTATCTTATGATTAAATAAATTTAGTTCGCAGTTGATAAATAAAGTTGGGCACTTTATTTAGGTATAAACTGTAATAAATTCATTGAATGATTTGTCTTAATCATGTATGAATTTATTGATGTAGTACGACTACATTGAACTGGATCACATATGAGATTTAATTAACTTTGTAATAACTGTCAGACTTATTAAATCTCATAGGCGTTGATTTTACTGTAATCTTAATCTTGAGTTAATTATGATTTCATGATTGTGATTGTTATTCCATTTGAGTTACCAATGGGCACGACACATCCTTGTGGTCAAGATTACCTGGTATCTTGGTGGGAGCAATTATGAGTATTGGGGTTATGGATTAACAATATAGAATTTGTACAACACATCCCTTGATAGGTTTTTGGCACTTGATCATAGAATTCTCTGGTCAGAGTGTGTCAACATATTTAGTATGTTGAAAATGATCATTAGAGAAAACCAGTAAGGATCAAGGAATAAGATGTTATTAAATTGATTGGACAGTTGAGATATCAATTTAATTAACGATGTGGTACAAAGGATTGTGCAGTAAAGAAATCAATGTGGCTTGGGACGAATTATTATTCGAGCATACAATTATGGAAGTCAGTTCCAATCTTTTAGTGGAGTAGATTTGGAATTAAATAATTGGGTTAATTTAATTACAGGCCTAATTATTGTAGCCACTATTGTATGTTCCCAAATGATCCCCGGGTTAGCTCATTTAATTGACTGCACCACTACTGGACTAATAAGCAAGATAACTAGCTATTTGGGTCAAAAGCCTAATTATATCTTTTAGTGGGAGGCTCCATTTAATTAGCTTATGTGTAAGGGGCCTTATGTTATTTTACATGGTGGGTCCCTTATTAAAAGAAAAGGTAACGTGAGTTTTATGAGAGCCCATTATTTGGAGCCTAGGGTTTTTACTAAAGGGAGATATATAAGGCTTATTTTCTCTAAAGAAAAAGTAGAAGCCACTTTACACAGATCAGAGAATAAGATTTTTCTCTCCATTCTTGAGAGAAAAATTTTCTCGTGCTAGTTGCTTTGGTAGTGATAAAGGCGCCCACACGTCAAGTGCAGATCGAACCTGAGTCAAAACCTGGAAGATCATTGGGAACAGTTCGTGATCTAACAAGCGTGGTGGTGACGGATCGTGATCTAGGAGCCTAAATCACTTCAGCGGAAAAAGCCAACTCGGATTTTCAAGGTACGATTTCTAGATTACGTATTCTTATATATTATATGAGAGCGATCTTAAAAAGGTTTTATAAAAATTTAAAAACCTAATTTTTCCCCAACAGTTTTATGAATATTTTTTATATACATTCTTTTTAAAAGGGTGTTTACCTTGTTATGTGTTCATTTTGTGAACACATTATTTTTTTTAATGATTTTAGCTTTATTTGTGTGCTCATCTTACAAAAAAAAAATTATTCGTGGACTATTCCTTTTAATTGCAGTTTACTATATTTTGTTAATAGATTTGGACCTCTTTTACTATATATACATACATATTAATATATGGTTAAGATTTGATTATTTTTAGATTCTTATCTAATAACTATAAATTATATCTTTCTAAAAGGTTCACAAAAAGGTCAACTTAGCAATTAATTCAAATTCTTTGTCAACTTGCTCCTTTCTTATATTTAAGCTACATCAAAGATTTAAGCTACGGTTCCAATATGTTACTTTCATGAATCACTATGCTGTTAAATTTTTTTGAAAAACAGTTAATTAATTACTTTTAGAGGGTATATTCACTAGCTTTCAATTGCGTATATTTCATTTTCTAGTATATTGATCGACAAATTTACAAATTACAAGTTACAAATGATCTTCTTTTACTTGCTAATCCATGAATAATTTGAACATTGATTAATTTTTTCTTTTAGAAGTCAATCTTATGAGACAAATATGTACACAAATTAAAATGGAAGTAATCGAAATGTGTGGCAAGATCAGTGATTTTCATTTTATGTACGACTAAACGGATTTCCATGATATTTCAACAAAGTCAACATACTTTAATTGCAATACATTTTCTAATTTTAATAAAACATATTTATTCATAATTCACATTGAGCATATATATTATAAAGTATGTTACTTATGTATTGGCATATGATGGCAGGATCTTTATAAATAAAAGATTATTCACAACTATTAAGTAAATGGGTATTTCATTATGTAAGGCTGTAACTTTTTTACTTTTATCATTAAATGATTTTATCTTAATCACTAAAGTGGAGATTTTGAATAGAATAGTTAATATGTATCTGTGATATGCATATTGAACTGAACTACGATGAATCATAATCTAGGTTAACAAATGTTGTTGATCATAATTCACATAAGCTTTAATAAGCTTAATCAACCATAATCTTGAGTGGGTAATGAACTTACATTCATGTGTTATATCTTTTGAATTATCACAGAGTGAGATCCATATAAACGGTCAAAACCTCAATAGCTTGGAGATGTAATTTCATAGATCATAGGATCATATACTTACAAGATAGAATCTATATTATTGATGCTTACTTAAGCTGTTGTGGTACTGATCATTTAAATATGTGGCCTCAGTTTATTCCGTAAATTGTTTATTGAATAATAATATTTATTTCTAAATTTATTTACAAATATAAATATATTAAAAGTGACCATTAGAACAAATAGTGACTTAGGGATAGATATGTAGCTAATAAAGGCATGACACTTATCAATGGCCTAGCTTTAAGTACAAGCATCATATAGAGGGTTAATTATGTGGTTATTATTGGTGTATAAAAGGAGTTTTAATTAATTGGGTTTTTATTTAATTACATAGGTTACTGCAACTTTGAGCTTTTAGTGGAATACCTTGAGCTTAACTTAGTAATTTCTATATGTCATGAGATGACTAGGCCTTGACTATTAAGTTAGAGCTAGAAAGCCATGGGTCTACAGTCCCTTTGCTAGCTTAATTCAGTCAAACTCTAACTCTTATAAGTGCCTATATAAAGGAGATGAAATTAGAATAGACTAATAATGTTTACGTAAGGATTTTCTTAAATAAGACAAATCCTACACAAAATTAAGGTTCTATACATGCCCACACTTGTGAGGGAGATGATTAAGAATAACAAAGAAGACTACAACTACACTTTGCAGATCCCAATAATGGTAGTGAAAAGATTGCAGTCATCTTCTTTAGATCTTCAATACAAAATCAAGGTATTCCTTTAACCCTATACAAAAGAATATTCCTAGCACGTTGCATGCACGACTCTGTTAGCTTAAAGGGCTACACATAATGTAATTTTGATGATAACAAACATGGGTCTTAAGTGATTTGATAAATATTGTATTTCAGATTTTACTAGGTCTTGAAGGATAATATTTATGTTGAAGTGAATCACGTGAAATCAAACTCAAGACACTCAACGGACAACGACGCAATCAAGAATAAATTTTAGAGCTCAAAGACTAATTATTGCGACAAATTCTTGTAAAGCCGGTATAATTTAATTGATGCATGGTTTAGCGTTTAAAAAGCTCAAGATTTTATTTAAATCAGTACTTTTTATAAACCAAAAGGTTTTATATTTATAAGATAAAGTATTTTGTGGATTTGAGTAATTTGGACTAAAATGAAAAGTTTTGCAATCTTTGATTTTATTAAGTATTATTTTGAATTTTGAATTTTGAATTTGGACTTATTTGTAAATATTTAAAACATTTTGGGTCATACTATAATTTATAAAAGTTTGAGGACCCGAATGTAATTCAAACATTTGAAATCAAAAAATGGACAGAGAGTGAGCGGCTAACCGCCTGAGGGCTAGCGGCTAGCCGTCTTAGGAAAATCTCATATTTTTAAATTTTGGACTAAATTGAAATATTTGAGAACTTTGAAATTTATGGGTATTATGTTAAATTTTGAAAAGGACTTCTTTGAAAAATATTATTATATGTTGGGTCATATCATAATTTCATAAAATTTAGGGAATGAAAGCATTATTTAAAAATTTTGAAATTGGTCCTATTTGTAAAGTTTTATGATATTTGGGCCATAGTAAATGATAGAAAGTTTTGGGTACAAATGTAATTTCGTGAACAGTGGTACTATAGCAAAATTCAAATTTAACGGTAACATCACTGTTCTTGAGTGGCTAGCCGGATAAATCAAGTGGCTAACCGCTTGAGCGCTAGAATTTACCTATAACGACTAGTTTTCGGGCTTTAGCTATAAAAACTCAACTCCATCTTCAATTTCAAGATCTTTGCAAGTATAAACAAATGCACACAACATATATTGAGCTTCATTTTCGCAAATTATCATAGATTAAATCTTCATTGAGCTATCATTTGTATATTTACTCTAAAAGAGAGTTGTTTGTTGTAATTTTCATTTCTCATCAAATTGTGAGTGTACAAGTGTCAGAAACACTTGTTGTGAAGAGATTGGAGAGATAATTTCTTGATTGTAAAGGTCCATTGACACCTTGGAAGTCAATTGTAAAGAACTTGAAGTCTTGGGAGGCTTGGATAGTGAAATTCTCAAGCCGAGTGAGCTTGGAGGTGTGGACGTAGGCAGGGATTGCCGAATCACGTAAAAATCACTATGTTTTTTTTTCTCTTTCCTTACTCTCTTATTATTGTGCTTTATTGAATTTATTATTTTTTATTTCATTAAGGCATTAGATTAAATTGTTGTACGAATTATATTGCATAAATTTTAAAATCCCAATTCACCCCCCTCTTAGGTTGCCTAGTTAGTATTTCAGACTCAAGTGTATTAAAAATAAAGAATGCAATTGGAAACACATTTTGTTAATGCTAGCTTGAGTTGAGGCAGAAAAGACAAGTACCGTTGTCTCTTTTGCATTTCTGGCTGTTCATGTTTTTTATAAAATCTTGCTCTAGCAATGATGAATCACTAAAGACAAGTACTAACAACTCTTTAATAGCTCAGGCTTGTTTCCTAGTCTCATCAAATCTCAAATTGTCCTATTGTGCAAGCCGGTATGCAAGACTGCTTAGTGTTTAGAAATTGAATTTGGGAATATAAACATTATTTATTTTGTTTTGAGAAGTTTATCTAGTGTTATAAATTGGTCAAAAGACAAGTATTTTATGCATGTTTCTGGAAGAAAAAAGAAAATCAGGTGCTTGAAATTCTAAAATTCTATTCATATTTTCATTTCATTCATCCTAATTTAAATTTTAAGAGTGCTAGAATTAATAAAATGAGCACAAATCAATGATATTACTTTTAGCATATTAGTATCAAAGCACTCCATTTTGTTTTTTCAAATAGTAATCTTAGAGTAGTACGCTATCTACTTAAAATTAACTGTCATGACGCTCTTAGAAGGAGTATAGATAGCTTCAATCCTATCGATCTTGAATTCCAAGTGTTTATTTAAAGGGGATCAAGGAGTTGCTAAAAAAGTTGCTCTATCTAAATGAGTTTGTCGTGACCAAAGGCTACAACATGCTTTTTGCTCAATTGCTGATAAAAATGAAAGGTCTAGAAAATGCTTTCATATGTTATTGTTATCTACAAGTGTAAAATATAAAGAATTATATAAAAATACCAGTTGAATCCTAAAGACTAATAAAGGAAGAAACTAAATGCAAAGTTGTACAAGCTTTAAAATTAAGGAAATAAAAGTAGGAAAGCATATAAAATTGGAGAATAAAATGCTTTGTAACTGAGAGGAAAATATACAGTGTGTCAAGGCAATCAATTATATTCTCTAACACTCCCCACTCAAGATGGCAAGTGAAGGACTTGAACGCCCATCTTGGAAAGCATTTAATGGAAAGAATCAGCTTAAGAGGTTTAGTAAAAATATTTATTAGTTGTTACTATGAACGAAGAAAGGTTGTGTAAACAATACCTCTTTGAATTTTCTCTCGAACTAAGTGGCAATCAATTTCTATATGCCGAGTTCATTCATGGAATATGAGATTGGTAGCAATGTGTAAGGCAGCCTTACGGTCACAATATAGGGCATTCAGGTTAAGGATGATTGATTCTAAGGTCTCTAAGTAAATATAGTAGCCAACTAATAATCTCACAACAAGTTGTTCCAATTGCTTTGTATCCTACTTTGGCAAAAGAGCCAGATACAATTGATTGTTTTTTAGATTTCCATGATATTAGAGAATTACCAAGAATACAATAGCCTGTGATAGAATGCTTGGAATATAGACAACTTGCCTAATCCAGCCATAATATGCTTGCAAATGTAGGTGCAACAAATGATAAGAGAAGTATGCGAAGTATGCATTGTCCCAGACTCCTTTTCAAATAATACAAAATTTCGATGGCAGTAAAGTAATGGGTTGACATGTTTCACTAACGAATTAACCGAGAGTTTGAACACAATAGGCTGTGTCTGGTCTAGTGACTGGAAGTTAGAGCAGTCATCTGATTAATCCTCGATAAGAGGATACATTAGAGATAAGTTCACTATTTGAATTAGTCAACTTCAAATTTTATACACTTATTTACAACCAATAGTCTGTTTATGTGGTTGTAAAGATGTGATGTTCCAAGTCAAATTATCCTCTAAAGCTTTGATTTCCTCTGATATTGCATTTTTCCAATCATCAACAAGCATTGCCTCTTAAAACTCTTTGGTTTTGTGGTGGATGAAATTGATGCTAAAAAGGAGTGATGAGAAGGAGAAAATTTTTCATAGGAAAGATAATGATATAAAGGATGAGAGGTACTTACAAGACATGAAGAAAATGCTGGAAATGATAAATCAAATGTGGCTAACTTGCAGTGATAATCTTTAAGGTAAGAGGGAGGATGAGTTTCTGAGGTGGATCATCAAATTAGTGCTGATGGGTCGACAACTGGCTGGATATTTTGTTGACATACTCTTTCATCACTTTCAATGAGAGGTGTTGGACTAAGATATCATGATTTTTTTCAACAAGAGAATGAGGCAGACTAATTTTGTTAGGAGGTTGAGAAGTCTTTTGAAGCAAAGAAAGAATATTTTCAAAAAACTTATGCATCTATGGATATGAAAATTCTTTCGTTAATTAAGTCATACAATTTATAACCTTTTTAGGCATATGGATAAAAGAAAAATACAATGAGTGGCTTTAGCTTCAATAAGAGGGGTGTTGCTTGGAATCGCAAGGCATCAACTACATTCAATAAACTCTTTTCATGAATGCTTCCGTTCATATGATAAAAATCTAGCATGTTAAATTCCAACCGATTATCAAAGGAGATGAGCCCTCCTTTTATAGTCTTATAGCCATACACATGAAGTAAGTAATTAGTAAATTGATACACCATTAGTCATAACTTCTTATCAGATAGTGGGAGTTATAGGAGACGAAGAGTTGTTTGATAGAGAGACGAAGAGTTGTTTTGATGAACATCTACATAATTATAATTATTTCATAACACTCCCTCTTGGATTTTCATTCTATAAAGAATATGTCTCATTAAAACCTTTACTAGTAAAAACCCTGAGGGAAAAAAAAGCGTAGGAAAAAGAGTGCATTATTTATTTGTATCTTAAGGAAGTGCAAACTGTCTCATTAAAACCTCACTAGAAAAACTTGATGGGACAAAAAACTAGTCAAGGAAAAAGAGTACAATGTGACATGACTTAAAAATGATCTATAACTCCCAAGTATAAGAGTGTCTAGTTATAATATAACTCGGTGAATTCGAGGTCGAATCATAGGGAAAATATTTTTTTTGTTAATTTCCTTTAATTATCTAGAAATTGAAAATATAATTTAAGTACACATTATTTAATTTGAGCAAAACTATAAAAATAAATTAGTTGAAATTATGGATCCACTCTTAGTATAAATATAATTTAACAAATTCTTTTTCTTTTCTTTTTTTATTGCCCATAATATTAATTGTATAAATTATCATTATTTTTCTATTAATTTTATTATGGATTAAGGGCTTAATATGCTAAAGTTCAATTTGTCTACAATAAGTCAAAATGCCATTTTACCATACTTTATACTAAGATATTAAGAATTTATTATGCCAAACTTCCTTATTTGTCTATAATAAATAAAAAATTTAAAGTATAAAATATGGATAAATTAAATAGAAAATAATATAATTTATGTTAATGAAAAATTTAATTTAATTAAATCATATTTTTCTACTAAAAGTTTCACCTTCCCTAACTATCATTATTTAGCTAAACATAATTGAAATAAAAATAATTATCAAAATTAAATTATATAAAATTACAAAAATAAAAAAAACTAAAAATTGAAAATAACACTAAATTTGTTTATTGAAAATACATTACAAAATATTAAAACATAATTAGGATAGAGGAATGAAGAGAAGAATTTGGAGAGAAAGAAGTGAAGAAAGGTATAGAGAAGTGTATTCCCCCCCTCCATTTATGCAAAGTTATGATCAATGTACACTAGGGATGACAAAAATATCCGAGTCTGGCCTGAAACTGCAAAGATCCAAAAGATATGGATACGGAAAAATCTAAATCCGCACATTAAAAAATGTGGATTTAGATGATAAAAGTTAGAATATGTGCAAATCAAGGTCTGGATCTGGATGCAAATGCATCCAAAAAGCCAGATATCTAAATCCACAATATTTTTTAATTAAATTATTTTATTGATTTAAAATTAAATAAAAACTATAAGTTAAATGAAAAACTATAATAGAATTAATTAAAAATATATTAAGTTATTTTAAATTAATAAATATATCAAGATCCACATTATTTTATTTAGATTTGTGGTGTTTTTATAATGTTACTTCTGGATTTGTGGTGGTGTTAAATTTGAATTCATGTTATTCTTGATGTTTGATTTATGTTGTGGCATTTTTATTTTTAAATTTATGGTGTTGTATGTTACTTTAGGTGTTGAATTGTTAATTGTTGAATTATGACTGGAGTTTGTTTAATATTACTAGGTAAATTATTGAATTTTAAATTATTGTATTTTAATATATGCGGATATGGATATTTGGGATATTCGCCCGCAATCTGTGAGGATATTAATGAGGTAAGTGATCCCACCTATGATGAATTGTATGATGCTTTTAAAGAAATGCATGATGAGTTGATGAAAATTGGTAAAAAGAATGCATGCCTTAAAAAGAAATTGCTAGAATTTACAAATGAAAAGGATGCCATGCAAAAATGCAATGAGTTATTGAATGAGAAGATTAAAGGATTAGAATTAGAGAATAAAACCTTGCATAATAGAGTTGCATTATCAAATGAAAAACCCAGCACTTCACATGAGCATTTAGAATCACATGTAGATGATTTGAAAAAGGAAAATGAAATGCTCAAGAAAAAGAATAATGAACTTAGTAGTGTTGCTCTAAAATTCACAAATGGGCAAAAGATGTTGGATAACATGCTTAATTCTCAAAAATGTGTTTTTGATAAAGGAGGACTTGGATATAAGCCTAACTTGAAGCAAAAGTATTACAAGAATTATTTTGTTAAAGCTACCTCCACAAATGATCATAAAATTGTATGTCATTATTGTAATCAAGATGGTCATATGAAAAATAGATGTGCAGTAAAGAGAAAAGCATATTATGGTGTGAAATGTGTTTGGGTTCCAAAAGGAACCATTTTTAACTCTCAAGGACCCAAAAAGGTTTGGGTACCTAAAACTTGAGATTTTCTCTGCAGGGCTTGAAGAAGAAGAAGAAGAATAAGTGGTACTTGGACAACGGTTGTTCAAGACACACGACATGGAATTATTCTTGGTTCTCAAGCTTCACCAAAATTGAAAATGGTGGAGACGTATCTTTTGGAGACAACTCAAAAGGAAAAATTCTTGGAATTGGAGATGTTGGTAAAGTATCCTCAACTCTAATTGAGAATGTATGTTTGGTAGAGAACTTAAAACACAACTTAATTAGCATTAGTCAATTATGTGACAAAGGCTATAAAGTCATTTTTGATAAATTTAATTGTGTCATTGAGAACTCATGTGATGGCAAAATCTTGTTTGTTAGTAATAGATGTGGTAATGTTTATACCATTGACATAGAATGTGCATCTACTCTTGATAAATGTTTTTCCGCATTACATGATGATAGTTGGCTATGGCATAGAAGATTAGGACATGCAAGCATGGATTTGATTTCAAAAATCGTGAAAAATGATTTAGTTAAAGGTCTTCCAAAAATCAGTTTTCAAAAAGATAGAATTTGTGAAGCATGTCAATTTGGAAAACAAATCAAGACTTCCTTCAAAAACAAGAATCATATCTCTACTTCAAAACCGCTTCAATTACTTCATATAGATTTATTTGGACCTTCTAGATATGCTAGTTTAAGTGGCAAATATTATGCATTTGTAATTGTGGATGATTATTCTAGATACACATGGGTATTGTTCTTAGCTATTAAGGATGATGCCATTGATGCATTTCGAATTTTCCATAAAAAGGTTCAAAATGAAAAATGTTATTCTATTACTTGTATTAGAAGTGATCATGGTGGAGAATTTGAAAATCATGCATTTGAAAATTTTTGTAATGACTTTGGCATTGAACATCAATTTTTATCACCTAGGACTCCACAACAAAATGGAGTAGTAGAGAGAAAGAATTGGTCTATTCAAGAAATGGCTAGGACCATGATGAATGAAAATTCTTTGCCTAAGTATTTTTGGGCCGAAGCCGTCAACGCCGCTTGTTATGTTTTAAATCGGGTGTTGATTAGACCTAATCTTAATAAAACTCCATATGAGCTTTGGAAAGATAGAAAACCCAACATTGGTTATTTTAAAGTTTTTGGATGCAAATGTTTTGTTTTGAACACAAAAGATAATCTTAGTAAATTTGATCCAAAATCTGATGTTGGTATTTTTCTTGGTTATTCAAATTCAAGCAAAACTTATAGAGTTTATAACAAAAGAACTTTAGTTGTGGAAGAATCTATGCATCTTACTTTTGATGAGTCTAACCCTTCCTCTACGGAGAAAGCCATTGTTGATGATAATGCAGAAGAAGAACAACAAGAAGAAGCATCAAATGACAACCAAGAAGACTCACCACATGGAGTTCAAGAGGAACATCATGAAGAACCAAATGTGGAGCAAAATGAAGGTACTTCTCAAACACTCCCCAAGGAGTGGAGGTATGTTTCCTCTCACCCTAAGGATGTAATTTTATGAGATCCCTCACGAGGTGTTACCACTAGATCATCTCTTAGGAACACATGTGAGCATGCTGCATTTATTTCTCAAATTGAACCAAAATCTTTTGCGGATGCTGAAAATGATGAATCTTGGGTTATGGCAATGCAAGAGGAGTTGAATCAATTTGAGAGAAACAATGAGTGGGAGTTAGTCCCTTATCCAGAACATCAATCCATTATAGGCACTAAATGGGTATTTAGAAATAAAATGGATGAATCCGGTGTGGTTGTAAGAAACAAAGCTAGATTAGTAGCTCAAGGTTACAACCAAGAAGAAGGAATTGATTTTGATGAAACTTTTGCACCTGTAGCAAGGCTAGAATCCATTAGGATGTTGTTAGCATATGCATGTCATAAGGATTTTATTTTATATCGAATGGATGTCAAAAGTGCTTTCTTAAATGGATATATTATGGAGGAAGTTTATGTTAAACAACCTCCTGGTTTTGAAAATGAAAAATTTCCTAATCATGTGTATAAGTTATCCAAAGTTTTTTATGGTTTAAAACAAGCACCTAGAGCATGGTATGATAGGCTTAAAAATTTCTTGTTGGATAACAATTTTTCGATGGGAAAAGCGGACACAACTCTTTTTGTTAAGCATAAGAACCAAGACATACTTATTGTTCAAATTTATGTTGATGATATTATTTTTGGTTCTACTAATGAGTTGTTGTGTAAAGATTTTTCATCATGTATGAGCCAAGAGTTTGAGATGAGTATGATGGGAGAGTTGAAGTACTTCCTTGGACTTCAAATCAAACAAAACGAGGAAGGAATTTTCATAAACCAAGCCAAGTACGTGAAAGATCTACACAAAAGGTTTGGCTATGAAAATGGAACGGCAAAAAGCACTCCTATGAGTACTACCATCAAGCTTGACAAAGATGAAAAGGGCAAAGAAGTGGATATCAAAATGTATCGAGGTATGATCGGATCTTTACTTTATTTGACTGCAAGTAGACCCGATATCATGTTTAGTGTATGTTTGTGTGCAAGATTTCAATCATGTCCCAAGGAATCCCATTTGCTTGCTGTTAAAAGAATTTTCCGTTATTTGATTGGAACCATAGATATTGGCCTTTGGTATCCTAGGGGAACTCATATAGATTTAACTTGTTATTCGGATGCGGACTTTGCCGGTCATAAAGTGGATAGGAAAAGCACTAGTGGAACTTGCTTTGTTCTAGGACACTCACTTGTTTCATGGTTTAGTAAGAAACAAAATTCTGTTGCTCTTTCAACTACCGAGGCTGAATATATAGCCGCCGGAAGTTGTTGTGCACAAGCACTTTGGATGAAACAAACACTTAGAGATTATGGGATTAATCTTGAACAAATTCTTATTAAGTGTGATAATACTAGTGCTATAAATCTTTCAAAGAATCCCATTCAACACTCTAGAACCAAGCATATAGAAATTAGACATCATTTCTTGAGAGATCATGTTCAAAAGGGAGACATTGCATTAGAGTTTATTTCTACGGAAAAACAACTTGCCGATATTTTCACAAAACCACTTTGCGAAGAACAATTTTCAAAAATTCGACATGAACTTGGGATGATGAAATTTTCGCATTAACGTCTCTATTTCATGCTATTAAGTGTACTGAATTGATTGACTTATGGTTGTGATCAAATATTTATGAAATACTTGAGCTTGATTGTCAAATGATGAATTTGCCTTATTATTTCTTGATTGTATGAATAAATTGGTTGAAAACATGTTCATGAATCATGCATTAAAATGGCTCATAAAATATTTTCAGATCAATTAAATGATCTAGGAATTTATTATTTGCTGGCCAAATATTAAATCAAATGTGCGAAAATTTAGATAAAATAAACGGATAACCGTTTCCAATAAACGGTGAACTGTTTTGCTCCAGAAACTAGAATATGTGTCTGTCCATTTACGCTTTCACCGTTTTCTTCAAACGGTGAACCGTTTGTTAACAGAGAGTCCTCTATCAATTACTCCTTTGCCGTTAAGCGCTTAAGCGTTCACCGTTACTCTTTGTTTAGCCTCTGGGAGTTACTCTTTAACCTTTTAAATAAACGGTTAACCATTTTCGGTGAACCGTTACCCATTCTTAGTCTCTGGACGTTACCCTTTAACCGTTTAAATAAACTGTTAACCGTTTTCGCGTTTTTAAAACTGTTCAAAGCCTTTCTCTTCTCCCTCTCCAGCTTACCCTTTCACCGTTTTCTCCATTGTTGCGCAGCCGAAGCTCTCTCTGTCCTCAAATCTTCTTTTTTCTTGCTTTTCGTGCCAAATCAAACCATCAAAATCATTTCTTATCATCTTTAGAACAATTTCACCGATTCAAAACTTCAAATCAAGCCCCAAATCGAAAAATCCCAAATTCAAACCCTAAGTGCCGCGAGTTGGGATTCTTCATTTTTGATCCGTTTTGTCCCCTTTTTCAACCAAATTGAGCATCTACCTCACATCCTTTACTTATTTTTCATCAAATCACCGATTCATTTCCCTCTCTCACGCTTTGTCCACTCCACCGTGCTTCTCCATGGCTGAATCTTCTCGGAGAAATGTCCGGCGAAAATCTGTGCCTCCAAGGAATCCCATACAACCACGGGAAGTTACTGAATTTGCAAGAATTCACTTCCCCACTCCTCCATTGGCGAAGCGGTTCGAGGATCGCTTCGATGGGCGAAAGGTACTTGACTCCTCTTTTGTTGACATTAATGATTTCCGTCACTTAGTTGTATGTGGTAGAAGTGTTCGGGATATGCTTGAGCCTTGGGAGTCTGCGATTAACTTTGATGAACGAGTCTATCCTAACTTAGTGCGAGTTTTTTATTCGAACATGGATATTTTCGAGAGTCGCCAAAATATGATAATTACTCAAGTTAGTGGTGTGCAAATAGAATTTGATGATGGGGACCTAGCTGAGTATCTTGGTATCTCGAGTGAGGGGCATGACATATACACCTCTAGGAAAGTCCTTTCCTTTGACAATTTTAGTCATACTGATGGTGTCCGTCATATATGTCGCCGTCGAGACTTGACTGATGAGATTTGTATGCTTCCGTTTCGGTCTCAACTTTTACCTCTCCAAGTCCGTATTCTTCATTCAATCCTACAGCACATAGTGACACCTAGGAAGGGTCACTCGGATGAAGTTATGAGGTTGGACGTTGGCTTACTGGATAGCCTACTTTCAGATCGTCCCATAAACCTCGGATATATTATTGTACGACACATGTTGAGTACTCCCGCGGTTAATCACCGCTTGCTTTCGTATGGTAGTATCATTACTAAGATACTGCGACGCTTTGAGGTGCCTCTTCGTGATACTGGACATATGGAGACTAAACAGATTGGTCCCGAGGCGATGACAAGTATCGGTTTTTCTCGGAGGAATGGAAAGTGGATAAAAACCAGCAACTCCAAAAACCGGGATACCTTGATAGCTCCGGAGGACGATCGGATGCTTAATGATGTCTATCCTCCCGATCAGCTTCTTGACTTTAGATTAGGAGCTCATCCTCCTCCTCCACGTCGCCGATTTGTCCCTCGGCCTCCAGCTGACTCTGACTTTGAGGAGCATGCGACGGATGCTGACATTCCCTCCTCTTCTGAGCCGCCTTCTGCTCCTCAGCCATCTGCTGTTCCTGAGCAGCCATCTGTCTCTATGCCGCCTCCAGCTCCAGTTCAGCCATCTGTTTCAGACGGTATGCAGCAGTTGATTCTTGATCGGTTGGACGCTCTTTCTCGTGACCACCAGCAGCTCCGTTCTGATTTTCAGACCTTCCAGCGGCAGAGCATTGATCATCAGCTTGAGATTATCCATGCACAGCGCATTATTCTCGGCTATTTTGGTTATGATCCGGGGAGCACATCTTCTCCTCCTCCACCACCTCAGTAGTTTCTGAGTTCTGTTTTCACACATATAGTTCATATTTTGTTAGTTTGCATGTTGTCATGTATATTTTTTTTACTGCTACTTCTATCTGCTATTTATGGATTTTGATGACATGGTTTTATGTTGTTCTTAATGTTGGATGACTTGATATTGCTTGATGAAACTTGTGGTTTATTGAATATTCAAGTGTTGGTTTGCTCATGGTGTTGTTGGGTTGATGATGGAGTTGTTGTTAAGACATTTTGGAAGTGTTTTTCTCTCATGTGTATTAATGGTTTTGCTCATTTTTAAGGGGAAACTCTGCCAAAATTTTCGCTCACCAAAAACCGAATTTGCGTTTCTTTCTTTTCTCTTTTTCTTTTTGATGATGAAGGGGTAGATAATTTAGGAGTTTTAGAATGATTTGAAAATTTGAAAATGTTTTATAAATGGGGAGATTTAAAATGCATTTAAAAATGCTTTCTTGAGCAAAAATCATTTTATTAAACATTTCTTAATTTGGCCATACATTTAGGGGGAGCACATATTAAGGGGAAGCTAAATATTGAATAGAGTTTGTCATCATCAAAAAGGGTGAGATTGTTAACATGTATATGTTAATAATATTGATTTTGATGATAACAAACCTTAAATGGTTTTTGATAAAAATATTGGAGCTATTTCTTAATAAACGAAAGTCTTAAAAACCATTCCATTCATACTTATAAAAGATAGACTTTCAAATTGGAAAAAGAATTCTTTGCAAAATCTGGTTTAAAATGTGTTTCTGGAAATAAACGGTTAACCGATTATGACCAAAGAGCAACAATTTGCCTAAACTCTAACCGTTTATGAAAAACAGAAAAATGGAAAGGCTACTGGAAACTAACGGCGAACCGTTTATTACAAACGGTTAACCGATAATGTCCAGAGAAGTGACTTCATACAAGTCTTTAACCGTTTACTGTAAACGGGTAACAGATGTTCATTTTGCAGGTTACTGGAAACTAACGGCGAACCGTTTATTACAAACGGTTAACCGATAACATCCAGAGAGTCACTTCATGTAAAGCCTTAACCGTTTACTTAAAACGGGTAACTGATGTTCATTTTGCAGGTTACTGGAAACTAACGGCGAACCGTTTATTACAAACGGTTAACCGATAACATCCAGAGAGTCACTTCATGCAAAGCCTTAACCGTTTACTATAAACGGATAACTGGCGTTCATCCTGCAAGTCTCTGGAAGTTAACGGCGAAAGGGTAACCCTAAATGGCAAACCATTTATTTGAATTTTGGCCCCAACGGTAACTTTGACCAGCGCAAACGGTTAACCGTTAACGGCTAATGGTGACCGTTTTTCGGCCGACAGTCAGTAACGGCTAGTTTTTCAGCTCCAAATATAAATAAGCTCATTCAAATTCGAAGAAGACTGATCACAACACAACCATTGAGCTTATACTCGAGTTTACAATCTTCATAGAGCTTTAAACATATTCTTATTTCATCTATTCACACTTTGAGCATTGATTTGTAATCTTAAATATTGTGTGAGAGAAAAACAGTTTGTAATCTTTCATTTTGAGTGATTGTAAGTGTTGGGATACACTTGGGTTAAGAGATTAATCTCTTGTTGTAAAGGTTATTGACATCTTGGAAGTCAAGTGTAAGCAATTGAAGCCTTGGAGGCTTGCTTAGTGAAATCCTCAAGCCCGGAAAGCTTGGAGGCGTGGACGTAGGCGAGGTTAGCTGAACCACGTAAAAATCTTAGTGTTTGATTCTCTCTTCCCTTATCCTTTTAAATTGTGATTGGTTTAATTATTATTGTTTTAAATTCGTTTTAGAATTGCATGATATTTTGTTTTTAGTTGAATATTTTTTTTGAATCCCAATTCACCCCCCTCTTGGGTTGCCTAGTTAGTATTTTACATCTAACTTATTCCACTAACAATTACCACATCTAACATGGTAAAAACTTTTAATTTCACAAGTGTTACACTAAACGTGGTCAAAACTTATAATTTCACAACAAAAAGTCGCGGATCCTCATAAAAAATGACCTAACTTTTCAAACCTCCAAAATCTAAATTTGACATTTATTTATCTGTTTGGAGACTCGAATTACGTGAAATTATTATTTTTACAAAATAAATACACAAAAATACAAGAAATCAAATATTTAGAAACATAATTAGAATTTTACAATATGACATAATTATAAACGTAATTTATAATATAAGCACAAAAAAAGATTTTTACCCTTTAGTAAACATAAAATTTTTAACACTAATCACGCACCCCCAACCAGCTTATTGTTAGCTCCTAGCGATTAAAACGCTATATTAAATTGAGATTTACAAAATTCACATGCAAGTTAATGGTTGTTTATCTATTGTTTTAAACTACCAAATGAACAAACTCTCCCAAATTTCTCTATCTTTTCGTTGTTCACTCATTATCCAACATTTTGGTTCTGAAATTCGTCAAAATGCTATCTTTAGGCAGTATATTATTCACACATATTTTAAAATATTACATTTTTAACCCATGTAGTGAGTTTTAGGCCAGTGACTTTTAGACCAATTGGCCTTAGGGCATTAGGTGTTGGAACACCCCTACGGACTTAATTACTTAGGTTTTTGATAAATAAGCAAACAATATATCTACAACCCATGTGGCGAGTATTGTGCCAGTGACTCATAGACTAGTTCACCTTAGGGCACTAAGTGTTGAAACGCCCTTATGGACTTAATTCCGTTGGTTTTATATATACCAAAATTAAAAACATTCAATTATTTTCCTCTTTTTTTTTTTGGAATATACACTTTCTACTACCTTAGATATTATCCTTAACAAATCAATAGAACGATCTGTTGTAAAAATTTTAACTTACAACCCACTAGTATGTGTCCTTTTGTGTGTGTGAGAAGAATGATTTAATAATATCTTTTAAATGAATAAATACAAAATGACTTAATAACCAAATGGAGAATTCACAAATTTGAGTAATTCAAAGAAAATGAAACAAAAACAAATTATTATGAATTTCAAAATCAAAATATAATAAAAACTGGACTATTAGAATGCGTCTTAAAAGTAATGACATTTGATACAGCCATAGACACAAAACAAATTATTGTTTTTTATTTTTTAAAAAAATAAATATTTACAATTTACATCAACTATCTCCTCCCTCTAACCTATTTTAAACATTATCTTTAGCGATTCAGAATTTAAAGATGTACATGCAAACATGTGAAAGAATTAAAGAAAACATAAATAATAAAAGGAAGAAGTTGGAAAGATCACACTTAAACTGGCTACATATGATACTTTTCCAGACTCACTACACTTTCTATCCACCTTTGACTTAAATACACAAAAAATTAGTAAAAATATCCCTAGCATTAAGATATTTCATTACTTGTTAACTATTCCCTCCCCTCAACGAGAACAAGGCGTTGTCCTCAATGTCTTAAAAGAAAGAAATAGAATTTAGAAGACATTAACTAATTACTATAAGAAAATACTTACAAACAAATAGTTAAATTTAATTTGCACTTCTTACTATGGCTATTGTTACCATAATTAATCAACCAATCTAACACCAAGGTCTTAGGATCTGGCTCTAGTTTGTAAGTTTGTAAAATATCAAGTAATTCATTAGTAATAGAAGCACAAATACATAGTTTTATCGTAAAGAATAGAATGAAATGATTCTTAATTGCATGGTTAACAAATATTATCAAGCCATCATGAGAGTTATTAACATTTAACAAACGAATGAGTTTTTTATGGATGTATAAATAAGCCCAAGATGCAATTGTAATTAACACTCTAGAGTTGCAAGATGTCCTAATAAGAAAATGAAAGGGGCAGCATGATTTGACAATTCGAATATTCTCTTTTATATACTTGAGACGACTAGCTCTTCTCTAGTTGGTGGGTTGGTGATAACTCTATGAAATGAAAGTTATTACGGCAATTCTAGACTTAAATCGAGACCACTTGGAGAGTAAATGATGTGTTTTTTGTATATTTTGGTTATGTTTGCATAAACATCCATTTTAGTTTAGTCTTAATAAGTTTTGCTTGATTTAAAGTAATTTGTGCTCAAAACATGTGCATAATTATAGGTTTTCAGAAGTTTATAATCCATGAAGGGATGCTGAGGCATTAGGCTAGCAGGAAGGAGGAAGAATATGGCCACAAAAGAAGTGAAACACAATCTGGGATAGTGCAGTGTTACAGCCATTGCTGGAGCAACCATTGTTGTAGCAATCCTGGAACAACAAGGGAGAAAACTTAGCACGGAATAGTAGCAGAATTGCGATCTGCAGTTTCCTAATTTGACTCATGTACGTTGTTGAGTGTTAGAAAATGCATATTTATAAAGGAGAAAATCGTCATTTTATATTTCAAACCTTACTAACAATCCTTACTTTTATGTATTTAAGCTTCTTGTAATTTAATTATGTGTGTTTTATTTTAATTAAGTATTTTATGTATTTTAGGGGCATCATAGTCATTTCACAATGAACGAGAGATCAGACGGCAAAACAGACATCACTTTTGAACTCAGGACGGTTGAAAACCTTAGGAGGAGCATAAAAGGAAAAATGGCACTGTTCACATGTACGGTACTGTCTACGTTACTGTTCATGACATTGTTCACATAGACGGATCAATGACGTTGTATTGACCAATGATGTGGCATTGACTGATGAGGTGTCACGATCTTGTTGGACTAAAATTCTTATACACTGTTGATCGATGACGTGGCAGCATATCAGTGGACCAAAAGTCTCGCGTACGGTACGTGCATTACACAAGATTATTTTCAACCAAACCGCGTCACTGTTCAACCCGGGTAAAACCGTGTTACTGTTCACCCGCGTGGTCAAACCGTGTACTGTTGACTGATGACGTGACGAAATCCTGAGCGTCCAAACTGCTTTTAATCCGATGGCCATGATTTACTCAATGTATCTATAAAAAGGGGGCTACGTATTTTAATAAATTTTCATTTTGCCCCTAGTTTAATTATGAGTAGCTAATTTTCTTTCAAGCTTGGGTTGAAGGTGAAGTCTCAACATGTGTCATGGGCTTTATTTGGTAAATTTATTTTCTCTTCCCCTTTAGTTTTTGTGGATGTTTTGACTTCTCGTCGACAAATAATAATAATCTTGTCTAGGTACCGCCTTGGTTTCACCGGCTCTCTAGTACAAGTTTATTATTATTTAGCACGATAAGCCCTTAACACCATATTGATTAGAGTGTGGTTCATGAGGTGTGGATTCCCCCCTCATGATTTAATTGGTATTAATAAGGAATATTTAGCCCATGATGCATGTTGATACGGATCCAGATACCCAAATACGTCATTTTAATAGATTTCTATTCAATTTATTCTCGCCATTTAAATTCTAATTTTAGGATAATCCAAATCATTTTCACCACAAATCCAACCACCCTCATACAAAATTAATTATATATATAATTAAAATCCACCTCCTTGTGGGATCGACACTCGTCACCATTGATCTATTCTACAAAAGATTCATGCACTTGCGAGTTCAATAAAATTTGTACAACATACGCCCTAGGCTTTTGTTTTACCCTAGTTTGTAGTTATAAAAAGGGGCGCGCATGACATAAAACGGCGGCAAGGAATTAACATAGAGAAAAAGAAGAGAAAAAATAGAGGAAGATAAGAATTCAAGGGAACTGAGGTTGCGTCATTGAAGAATCCAACAGAGTTATTTGGATTCACTTTTTGTCGTTCGCCACTTATTCCTATCTTCACTCTTTGATTGAACCTATGTATTTCGTGACCAATATGTTGCTGTTTGTTTTTCTTTTCCAAAATATGAACTAAACTTGCTTGTAGTTGAGTGACAAACAATCTAATGGGTTCTTGACTGTTCTTATAAGTTGCTACATAATTGCTATAGCATTTTACTTTAATAACTATTATTATAACTGTTATTTCGGTTGACCACCCATTTAATGGTTCAAGTTAAGATAGAGCTGCAAAAGGGCATGTCTTAGTGGATATTATTAGAGTAATACTTGATCTTAATTTGAGTTTCCTAGATTAAGTTTATCTTGAATCCCTTAAGGGTTATACTCGAAGTTAAGATTTGTGACAACTAGACATAGGTACACACCTTGTAGGGTGGAGAGAATAAATGTTCGTAATGCCAGGCCATAGGTAGAATAAGCAACTGGTCATTGCTAAGATACTTAAGGGTATGAGAATTCCAACAAGCGACAGCTGAGGATGCAAAGTAATTATGCCCAGTGCTATGGACAATGTTCTCATTTACCCAATTTATTTACTTTAATTCACCACTGCATTATTTCGTTTTATTTCCTCACAATTATAAATTTCGGTAGTAAACTTCACATTTGTTCATTCGAAATAAGGGTAGATTGCACTATCGTGATTGTTGTAGCATTTCTAATAACATCAATCCCTGTGGAGACGATTTTGAACACTCATCACTTTACTACTTGTTTTGTACACTTGCACATTGGCATCAATAGCATTTGATTAAAAATTAACCAACAGTTGGGTAGCCATCCCAAAGGTTTTAAGGCTTGCAGGATAATGCCTTCCATTTGACTTCCTCTAATAAAAATATCTTTTGAGACAAGTTTTGATAACCTTGGCCATATCTTCCATATATTAGGTGTAGTTTTCTCTTTACTATGACACAACCAAGATCTACAGCTGCATGAATGAACTCTATATTTTCTATAGTGAAATCCAAAAAGCACATAAATATTTTTGAATTAGTTATTCGTTGCTATTAAAATAATCTTTAAAACAAGTTGTGAGTATTTTAAAAGAAAAAAAAGAAGCTCATATTTAAAGATGTTAGTAATAGACATAATGATACACAACTATAAATGAGTTGGCGTATTTGTTAAATGCGCGTAAAGCTTGTGGCTTAATAAGTCAAAAGTAAGAAAAAAAATAAATAGTAAAAAAAATAGTGATTAGATACAAAATCACACCACTAAAAGCAATAATGAAAACTATAAAACAATAGTAAAATAAAAGGATATGTACTGGTAGTTGTAATTATGACTCACATCTTCATCTGATTTTATATTTAGTAATGGCTTAGACGCTCTCTATGCGTTGAGGATAGGCTTCCCATTCAATTTTCTTATAAATTGGAAAAATAGGGTTTTTTAGAGTTAAATTTCTAAGACTAAATTATGCACTTTCTTTTTGGAATGGTGTCCATAAATTATTAATCTCATATTGCACATATCTGCTTGGATGCGTCATAAGAGATCATAAGATATCATCTAATGATTATTTAATTAGGTCATATTTAACGAATTTAATTTTATCTTTACCATTTTCATAAACCATTCTAAAGTTTTATAATGTGGTCGATTGCAATCAATCTTACACAATTAAAATATTTTCAGCCATGTTGATTAGCTCTCTTTCTTTTAGTAAATGTACTTTTACCAAAATAAGACATATAAGAAACAAATGGATCGGAAAACTCACCTGCCAATCAGACCTTTTCTTTAATTAACCAACAAATATCAGCAGGAATCCCATTAATCATTAACAAATATAGTCGTTCACTGTAAATTTTATAAATTTTCTTTAGAGCATTTTGAGGGAGAGAAGGAAAACACTTATGTATTGTATGTTGTATTTCTTCCATGTTTGATTTTAGGGTTTCAGTTATTATCAGAAACTAAAGATACTGGCTTAAGAAATTATGGAGTTCTGTTATCCACCATTTATATTGAAAAGTAAATTAAAACATAAATAAATCAATTCTACAAAATCAAGTCAAACATAAAGGCAAACAAAATAACAAAATGAAAACACACAATGTTAAACATGAAGGCAAACAAAATAACATTTAACTCACCTTCTCCTTTTTTTAGTTAAACTCAAGTTCCAATTGAATGTTATATATACCACTCTCTATTTCCTAGAGTTCTCTTTCTAAATCCTTAAACAAGATACTAACGTTTGTGGTCGTAAATCTCAAACATGATATTATTTGTAAAAGTTCTCAAAGATGTTTGAAGAGGATCTTTCTTATTAAGGTTCATGCATATCATTCAAGACCTAGAAATAAACAATCAACTAATTCAAACGGTAAAATAACAGTTAAAAACAGTTAAATCACCCATTAAAAACGAAGAAGACTTAATCAATATTTGGTGGGTCACTCAATTTTATTTCAGTGCCTTCTTTATGTAGTTAGCATTTTCAGATATGGTTTTAATCTTTGTCCATCCACTTTAAATGTGACATGGTTCTTTGAATTATTAATTTTTACGACCCAATAAGGATATACATTTTTTACAGAAAATGTGTCACTACGCTTTGACTTTAACTTTCTTGGAAACAAATCAAGATGAAAATTATAAAGCAACATTTTTTAATCAATCTGAAATGTTTTTTTGAAAGTTTCTTTTATCATGAAAAGCTTTTGTTCTTGCCTTAATAATTCTTAAATTTTAGTATGCATCATTCCTTAATTTCTCAAGTTCATTTAATTACAATTTATGCACAATACCAGCATCATCAAAATTTAAATTAAAAGCTTTAATATCCCAAAATTATTTATGCTCAAGTTCAACTAGTGAGTGGCAAGGTTTATCATAAACCAGCTGAGGGTGACATTCCTAAAAGCGTCTTAAATGCAGTACGATAGGCCTAAAGTGCATCAGTTAGTCGAAGAGATCAATCTTTGCAGTTTGGATTAATCGTATTTTTTAAAATTTATTTTATCTCCTTATTTGCTAATTTAATTTGGCCATTTATTTGAGGACGATAAGAAGTAACAACTTTATGTGTAATTCCATATTTATTCATTAAGGAATCAGATGACTTATTACAAAAATTATTACCTCCATCATTGATAATGGTTCGAGAGATTCCAAATCAATGTAAAAGATTTTCTCTTAACAATTTGATCATAGTTTTACTATCATTATTTTGGCAAAAAATTACTATCATTATTTGGCAAACAATTTCTTCAATTCATTTAAGACATAATCGACTACAACTAATATGTATACAAATCTAAACGATGGTGGAAACGAACCTATGAAATCAATTCCCCACCATCAAATATTTCGATCTCAAGTATGGGATTTAAGGGCATCATGTTTCTTTTAGTAATTGATCCCAATTTTTGACAGTTTTCACAAGTTTTACAAAATTCATATGTGTCTTTGAATATGGTGGGCTAATAAAATTCACATTGTAAAATTTTAGCAGTAGTTTTTCTTGAAGAAAAGCATCCACCACTTGCTCTAGAATGACAAAAATTTAATGACACTACTTACCTCATTGTCTGGCATACATCGTCGAAAAATTTGATTAGAGCAATATTTGAACAAGGATCAACTTCAATAAAATTTCTTTAACCACAAATTTCTTCTTATTTTGAATGTTCCATTGCAAAGGCATTTTACCTGTACTAAGGAAATTAACAATGTTAGCATATCATGGTATTGAAGTAACAGTAAATAAAAATTCATCCAGGAAAGAATGATTGATAGACGTTATGTCAATGTAGAGTTCAGATGTGAGCTTGATAAATGATAAGCAACGAATTTTTGACACCCTTTTTATATTTAATAGTGAGTTCAAATTCTTAGAGTAACAAAATCCAATGAATTAGTCTTGGTTTGACATCCTATTTGCTCATTATATTTCACTTCAGCGTGGTTAGTAAAAAAAAAATTAGAACCAAGTAAATACGAACAAAACTTGTTTAATATAAAGACTAAGCAAGTAATTCTTTTTCAATTGTGGAATAATTCATTTGAGCACTATCCAAAGTCTTAGTCGCATAACAAATCACAAAGGGCTTACTATCCATTATTTGTCTTAAAACAACAGCAACAGGAAAGTCAATTGTATCAAACATTAATTGAAATGTAAAGATCAATCAAGAGATCGCATAATAGGTGCAGATGTTAAAAAATAAATTATTTCCCTAAAAGATTTTTAGCAATCATCAGTTCATTCAAATGGTGCATCTTTTAATAAGAGGTTACAAAATTGTTTAGATATGACACTTAAGCTTTTATAAACTTCCTATAAAAACTTGTATGCCCTAAAAAAGATTGCAAATCTCTAAATATATTTTGTTGTGGCAATTTAGATATGACTTCTATTTTTGCTTTGTCAACTTTAATTTCTTTAATAGATACAACATGACCCAAGACAATTTTAGAAGTAACCATATAATGACACTTTCTCTAGTTCAACACAATTTATTTTTCAACACATCTTTTTAAAACTTTTTCCAAATTTGAAGACAATCATGAAAAGAATTACCAAACATTGTCAAATTGCTCATAAAGACCTCTAAACCATGTTCAATGATATCGCTAAAAATACTTAGCATGTATCTTTGGAATGTTACAAGAGCATTACAGAGTTCAAATGACATTCTTTTAAATGTAAATGTTTCAAAGGGACATGTAAATGTGATATTTTCTTGATCCTCAAGTGCAATAGGAATTTGATAATAAAAGTATCTATCTAAAAAGTAGTAGTAGGGTTGTCCCGCTACTCTTTCTAAGATTTGGTCAAGAAGTGGTTTTATTTTCCTTTATATAATAGATGCACATGCGCCTATTACATGTAATTTATGTTAGGGTTAACCCGCCTTTTTTGTTTTTAATATTAATGATTCCAGATTTTTTAGGCACTGCTTGTCTAGGGTTTACCCACTTACTGTTAGAGATACGGTAGATAATTCCCACATAAAGTAATTTTAAGACTTCTGTTTTTACTACTTCTTTCATGAGTGGGTTTAATCTTCTTTGAGGTTGTTGATATGCTTCAACACTTTCTTTCAAATTGATTTTATGTGTGCAAATCAAAAGAATTAATGCCTTTAATATCATTTAAAGTCCATCCAATTACATTTTTATGCTTTTTAAGAATAAATAGTAACTTATCTTCTTGGTTGCTTGTTAGAGTACAAGAGATCACAACAAGATAAGTTTGTTTTTTTCCAAGACAAGCATACTTCAATCTTTCGGGCAAAAGTTTCAATTTAAGTTTAGGTGCTTCTTGTTGTTCTATCTTTTAATAATTCCAAGCTCTTCAAATTTTGGTTTGTCATCATCATTTTATAAAGTCTGAGCACAATCAAGCGATAACTTTATATTAGAAGTAGCAAGTTGAAGTTGCTTGTTTCATTCAATTGAATTAACCAAACATATATCAGCAAGTTTAGGAAAATCCCCCTTTTGAATATTTTCCTCTATACCAAGATTCAAGCAATTCCTTTTGTTCATCAGTATCATCTTTATTCTCATTTTCTTTATTAGGTTGCCTGCATATGTTGAAAACGTTCAATTTTGGAGTAATATTTTCGAAGGACAAATTTATTAAACCATTCCTACAATTAATCAAAGCATTAGCAATTGCTAAAAATGGTCGGCCCAAAATTACAAGAATTGGTTTATAATTATTCACAACAGACTCAATTTCTGAGATAATAAAATCCACAGGGTATATGAATTTATGAACTTATACTAAAACATCTTCCTCTATTCCTTTTGGTACTTTAACTGATCTATCGGCAAGCAAAAGTATAGTTGAAGTTAATTTTAACTCACCAAGATTAAGTTGAAGATAAATTGAATATGAAAGCAAATTAACACTAGCACAAGGTTTAGTAAAGCATGCTCAATTTAGCGACCATTAAGACAACAAATAGTAGAACAACTAGAATCTTTATATTTCAACATATTATTAGTAGGCAGATTGGTACTTACCTGTTTAGCCATGAAATCTCTCATTCTTACCTTCAATTTCCTCTTGATAGTGCATAAATCTTTAAAAAATTTAGCATATAAAAGTACCTGCTTAATTACATCTAATGGAAGAATGTTAACTTTCACTTACTTAAAGATTTCATAAATTTCAGAAGAGGGGTTCGAATTCTTTGGCTTATTCAATGCTTGTTGAAATGGTGGTTCAAATGGAACAATAGTTATTTCTTCACTAGGTATACGTTTATTTAGGCCTTGTTTACCTTTTGAATTTTCACTATCTTCATCATCACAATGTCCAAGAATAAATCTTTCAACAACCTTACCACTATGAAGAGTTATTCTTTATTTGACTTGGTCTATAGGTGGATTTTGTTAAATCTTAGAATTTGGTTGTGGTTGAGCTGAAAATTTACCTTTTTCTTTCAAATCATAAAAGGTTTGTGCTTTTAATTGTTAGTAACATCTTGCTTCTAATAAATAAATGCATTGTATCTTTATTATTATTCCATGGTGGTGGAGCATATGGTACATAAAGCTGAACATTTTGAAAATTTGTAGATGTAATGCTTGTGAAGTTTGTGCATTATTATTATTCCTCTAACTAAAATTTGGATGGTTTCTTCAACCAGATTATAAGTCTGTGAATACGATTTGGCTCATTAAAAACGTTAATGGCATTAGCTTGATCACGAAGATATTCTTTAAGTGTAGGCAGAGTCGGACAATCTTAAGTGAAATGATCATTGGAATTATAAACATTACATGTAATTTCTTGATTAGATTTTACTTGATCACTCTTTTTATACTTTAAAACTCCAGCCTTCCTAACTAGGGATGCAAATGTTGCTTGTATATCATGATATTCTCTAAGGTTATGGATTCCTCTACTAGATTGAGATGGTTATAGTTTATTTGTCAATTTAAAAGTTTCAATAGTATCCCAATATTGTGTGTTTCCAGCTAGTTAGTCAAGGTAATCTAATGTATCTTCATAATTTTTATCTTTCAATTCACCATTACACATCATTTCTACAACTTGTCTACTTTGGGCTGTCATGTTCTCAGAGAAATAAGTGACCAATCACCAAGTTTTAGAATCATGGTATGAGCATATGTTAAGCAATTCTTTAAACCTATCCCAACATCTGTATAATGTTTCTCCATTTTTCCGAGTAAAAATAAGTGATTTGCCTTTTAAATGAATTGGTTCTATCAGGTGAAAATAATTCTTTCAAAAATTGTTTTTTTATGTCATTTCAAGTTCTTATTTATGTAGATATAAGGTTTGTAGTCAAGTTTAAGATTTATCTCTTAAAAGAATGTTGGGAGGAAGCTTTAATCTAATTGTCTTCATACTATAATTTTAGTTTGTGTATGTAGTACAAACTTCCTCAAAATCTCTTAACTGCGAGTATGGATTTTTAGATTCTCAACCATGAAATATTGGTAAAATTTGGATAATACCTGGTTTGAAGTTAGATGGAGATGCTTATGGAGGAAATATTATACTTGAGGGTGCTCTAGTTCTGATTGGATTTATATAGTCTCTCAAAATTCTTGGTTGACTCTGATTATGTACATTATGTTAAGAATGGTTGTATACTTGATCAATTTGAGGATTAAGTCAACCCAAAAGCTTTTCTTCTTGGATCTTTTCCATGATTAATTGCAGTGATTGAGATCTACAAATTAATTTATCACTTAAAATTAAGACCAAAATCTCATGCAATGTTGAGGATGTGTGTGTGTCTGTGAAATGATGTTGTAAAGATGATACATAAACAAATGAATAATACATGAAAAAGTTAAATGAAAATTATACAAATTAAAAAATAAAATCAAAATAAAAATTGAATAAAAAATTAATAAAAAAGTACAAGAAAAAATATGAAATAAAAATAAATAAACTGAAAATTAATTAACTTAAATGAAAATAACTAAATAGGCAGTTAAACTAGCCATAAAAACAATTTAACAGAAATTAAATAATAATTTAGGTAGTTAGAATAACCATACTATAAAATGCAAAATAAAAAAAATACAAAAATTGAACTGTAGAAATTTTTTTAAAAAAGAAAAGGAATATTTACCTCAAGAGGCAGACCTTTGTTTTCAAAATTTTAAAATGACCTACTAATTAAGTGATTAAATCAAATTGTTAGGGCTTGTTGTAATTTTTAAATTTAATATTTATGTCTATTCCGTCCTAATCGGGTCCGAGTTGAGTCCAAATAAGTTTGAGTTGTAGGTCCAAATCTTATTGTTATAGGAAATTTCAGCTAGAGACCTATTTGAAAACTTGCAAACTCTTGTGATTAAACTGTAATTTTCAAAAGTGTAAAACATAAAAATGTTGGATAAAAGAGAAAATTTTGAAACTATTTTAGCTAAAGAAAAATTTAAGAAAAAAAGAAGGGGTAAATGAAAATTTAAGGAAAAATAAGAAAATAAATATTTTTCCTTGGTAAAGATACCAAAAACTTGACACAACTCAAAAGTGATATAACTCCCAAGTATAAGAGTGTATTGTTATAATATAACTTGGTGAATTCTTGGTCGAACAATTTTTAATTTTTTTAATTATCTCGAAACTAAAAATATAATTTAAATGCACACTATTTAATTTTATTGAAACTATAAAAGTATCTTAGTGGTAAATATAATTTAGTAAGTTCGATTTCTTTTATTTTTTTATTGCCCAAAAGATTAATTGTATAAATTATTATTATTTTCCTATTAATTTTGTTATGAATTATGTACTTAATTTGCCAAAATTCAATTTGTTTACAATAAGGCAAAATATTATTTTACCATATTTTATACTAACACATTAAAATTTATTGTGCCAAACTTTCTTGTTTGTCTACGATAAATGTAAATTTCAAAATATATAATATGGATAAAATTAAATAGAAAATAATTTAATTAATATAATTAAAAATTAAATTTAACTAAATCATATTTCTACTAAGAGTTTCACTTTACCATAACTATTATTATTCAGCTAAACATAATTGAAATAAAAATAATTATCAAAATTAAATTTTACATCATTGAAAGAAATAAAAACACAAATACACAAAATCAATTATATCTTGGCCATACATTTGTTACACTATACAAATATAAATCTAACTGAATCCACTTAAGTACACTTAACTTATTCCACTAACAATTACCTCATCTAATATGGTAAAAACTTATAATTTTATAGTTACCACACTTAATGTGGTAAAAACTTATAATTTCACAGTAAAAATCGCAAATTCTCATCGACAATGACCTAATTCTTTGGACCTCTAAAATCCAAATTTGACATCTTTTTATCAGTTTAGACCTTGAATTGCGTGAAATTATTATTTTTTTGTAACAAACACACAAAAATACACAAAATTAAATATTTAAAAATATAATTAGAAGTTCACAATATTTTACATAATTACAAATATAAATCATAATATGAGCACAAAATAACATTTTTACCCTTAGTAAACATACCATTTTTAACACTAATCATAGTGATGTAGTCTTCCATATAAATAACTCCCCTTGTTAAATATGTTCCCCCTCAAAATGACATGGGTCTTCAATAATCAATCCTATTTTTTTGTAATACTTTGGTGAAATAATCTACAGGATCAACCTCATCCTTTGAAAGCCTACCAAATTGAAGATACCATCATCTTGAATTGAAGAATATTGCCATGCATATATCTTCATAATTTTGTTGATCTTCTTAAACAAAATTAAGCTTTAGCGTCCATATCAAGGAAAAAATATGATATACTTTTCACACTATTTTGACATTTTCAAGTTTACACTAAAAGATACTTTAATTTTTAATGATACAATTTTTCCTTTGCCTTTGTATGCACAAGTTGGAATAAAATGTGGTACTTTAGGACCAAAACATATATATTATATTTTAAAATAGAAACAATTTTTAGTATGAAATGCTTCTTGTATTTCTATAATACCAATATTTCATTCGGTAAATTTCAATCTATAAATTAAAAGAAGTTCTTCATTTCCAAATCAATCGTCTAGAATTTTATTCCTAAAAGAAATAAATTCATAAGCTCTTCAGGAGTTTTTTCATGATGAACTTATTAACACATTTTGTTAAGATTACAAATTTAATTTTTGATTTTTAATAAACATCACATGGCAAAAAATCACATAGCAAAGTGAATAATGACATATCTCACTTCTAATAAAATTTCGCTCAGGTTATTATACTTTATAAGTCTATATTGCTATGTTATATACAAGAATGATTATAGCTTTATGAAGAATATATAAGGTGCAAACTTTTTTATTTAGTACTTTGAGTATTTGTTTTAAGCATTTTATCCTTCAAGGATAAGTATATAGATTCGTCAATTTAATTTTGACATACAATAGTTCAGATTTACATTTTATTAATAAATTTTACGACTTCAAGTGTATGAACTACATGTCCAAATTCCTTATATTTTGCTAATTAATCGTCTTTTAGCATATGGACTACAGGTCCTAATTTTGGTCAATCATATAATCGACGTTCTTTTACATTTTTGTGATTCAAGATCCTAAATATTTTATCATAACAACTAAATTTTTATTAACAAAAATCTTATATCAATTTTAATTTTTCTCTTGCTCTTGATCAAATATTTTTTATTTTTCTATATATATGCCTAATGAGATCTTTCAAGCTTATAATAAATATGCCTCTGCAAGGGTTAAAGATATCTCTCTTTCTTAATTTGCACACGTGTCTTTATAGGAGAATCTGAATCTCTCTTTATTTCTCACAATTTACCTCTTCAAGGGGATTTAAGATCCATTTTCTAGTTGGTACATTATGCCTCTCCATGGAAAAGATATTCAATAATTTAATATAGATCAAATATTTTGCTATACATAAAAACATGATCTCTTAATAGCACCGAATTATTTCACTTTAACTTCCCAAGAATTAAACTTTGGCTCCAATTGATTTATTATATGCTTCAGGCATTCATACATTTATTTGTCTCACTATTGCATCCTTCAAGGACATCATATCAATAATAATAATGTTTTGTTTGTGATTTTTCACTTTCACATTTCAATAGATTCATTCAATAATTGATCAATAATGCGCATTGTATGATAATCTTGTTGAACTTCCAGCCCAAACAAATTAACTCATATAAAGATCAAAGTGGGAAAAAGGTAATACAAATAGTTTATATTATCCACCAAATGTATATCATTTTGCTTCTACTAATCATAGGAGAACTTTTACAAAATTATTAAGCTTCCATAGCAAATTTACTAAGCCAATTTACTAAGCGTCCATCACCAAGATTGATTTAATTTCATACCTCGTCCGGCGGTATAATATTCACATGTTGATTTCTTATCATAAGATCTATAACCATTATAATTTTGAAAAGTTGTTCAATAATGGTTATATCCAATACTAATCCCAAAAGAGCAGAAATTCATTAATGAATTGAATTAGTCACAATTTTCTTTTCAATCAAAAACTCATAATTTTTATCTTTTAATAAAAGAAAACATAACATCAATTTATATTGGCACTCTTGATTTGCTACTGCAGGAGCATATTTATGCTACAAAATCATGTGTCTTCTAACATGTTTCTTTTATTTTTTCTCTCCACATAATTTCAAATGAGAGAATCAACCAAGCTTTTGAAATTATCGTTAAGCATATATATGAAATTTGAGCTCCCTCAGGGAGATTATCATAAATGAAAATCATAATCCTTTACAATCATTTAAAGATTGATTTATACCACAAAATATTATAGTACTATTTGTGATCTCAAACATGTTAATATTAATTAGATAATTAGTAATTCAAAAAATCATAAAAAAGTCATTCATTAAGAATTCAAATAAAAATATACGGATAGATAATTAGTAATTCAAGAAATCATAAAAGAGTCATTCATTAAGAATTCAAATAAAAATATACAGATAGATAATTAGTAATTCAAGAAATCATAAAAGAGTCATTCATTAAGAATTCAAATAAAAATATACAATCAAATAAAAATTTACATATATATGCTTCTTACAACTCATTCCTATATTTTATTATACTGAACCGTCCTTGAAAATTATCTAACATAAATTAAGCATGCAGAAAACTATCACTAGATGTCTAAAAGATTCAAAATAAAGCAATGAGCCAACAATGTCAATGAATTGTTCAAACTATAAATCGACAATTTTTTTAATTATGCATTTACTCAAGCACTTTTGATAGTCATATTTTTCCTTTAAATTGTTTCAAAGCAAAAATTATGCCTTATTTATATCTTTATTTTGTAACTCCTTCTGGAAGATATGGAGAAGGAAATTCATATATAGTTTATACATGAACTCATAATATTTGTGTAGTCCTTCAGGGACATGTAAAATATACAATTATATAGTGAATCCTTCATGAGCAAGATGTTAGTCAATAACATCATAATTTTGGAATAGTTCTTCAGGAACATTTTTGAACAAAAATCTGCATCATGTATAGTGCGATCCTTCAAGGATGCCTTCTTATTTTTCTTTCACTATATATTTTTCATGTTCAAACTTAAAAGTGAATTTTTGGTAACAAGAATAATAATCTACTGAGCATTAATATGCATATATAATTTTAAGCAAATCAAGATTGTTAAATTATACTTTCGAAATAATTGCCTTGAAGGATGGTTACTATGATTTTGTTTAAGGATATTTAAGAAATGGCCACAGTTCTTGAAATTACTTTGGAAGATAGAGTTTGGTCTTTCTCCATTGCACTCCACTAAAGAAATGGCCATAGTGCTTCATTTGAATCACGTTTCTAGCTTAATTTTATTATTTGAGATGAACTAAGAATAAGAGAAATGCATGTTAGGCCAAAAACCTTTATCACCATGGCAAATCGATCCACTTATAAACAAGCCAAAACAAATGCTAGATCAGTAATGGAAATATATTTGAAAATAAAATATAAGAATTAGAATTAATCCTAGCTTTATGGGCATGCAAGTAATGGCTTGTAAAGAAAGATAGAATACTTTTCCCGTGTAGTTAGAATATCGTGTTAATAACATGTTAAATTATTTATCAATTAGGAGCAAAATAATATAGCAAGAGAAAGAAAGAAAGTAAATAAGAGACACGATGTCTAGAGAAGAATTTTATTCAGTCTCATGTATATGCAATGAAGGAGATGAGCCCTCTTTTTATAGTTTTATAACCATATGAATGAATAAAAAAAATAAGTAAATGGATACATCATTAGTCATAACTTCTTATAAGACAGTGGGAATTATAAGAGATGAAGAATTGTTTGGTGAAGAGATGAACAATTGTTTTGATGAACAACCACATAATTCTAATTATTTCATAACAGAATTTTAATTTTCATGTTAAGTTGGTTTCCAACATAAAACTAAAAAGATTATGTGAGTAAGCGAGTATCACTCTTATACTTCATAAGAAAAATTCAAGTACATATTGTATTATCATCAACAATGATAAGAAAGTAATGAGCATTAGACAAGGAAGCAACATGATATTCTCCTCATATATCATAATAGATTAAGTCAAAATGCTCTAGAGATTTTAATACTTAAAGCAGAAGGAAGACAAGTTGTTTAGCTAGTAGAAAAAGTTCATAAACTTAATTTTGAGTAGAAATGTTTAGATCAGAAATATAATTAGAAAATAATTAAAGATGTTGATGGCTTGGATGTCCCAAGTATTGACGTAAAAAATTAGAAGAAGACATGGCTTGTAGACATTTTAAATGAGTTACAAGTAATTAAAATAAGGAAAGGCCATCATGTAATTTACCCACTCCATTACCTTTTTCGAGGACTGGTCCTATATAAGACAAGAATTATGAAAGAAATTTATAATGCAATTTGCATCATGAGTGAGTTTTCCAGCTAAAATCAAATTAAATTGGAAGATGGGAAAACAAAGAACATTATTTAAAACAATATTGGGTGTCAATTGAAATTTACCAATATAAGTAATTAAGGGATCTACCATATTAAGTAGTGTTAATTTTTAGAACCAATTCCCAGAAAAAGATCCAAGCAAAACAGATCAAGAATCAAAGAAAGAAAAATACACCAGCTGATGAGCTTAACCAAAACGACACTGTTTGAAGGAAAAACTCACATGCTTTTATTACTCAAATTGATTACACACGATCACACATCCAAAACAAGATTACAAGCTTTCAGTTAAAGCAAGAATTATAGAAATTGGATGAGAAAATAAAGAGAAATCACACTAACTCCAAAGGCTGTTCATCAGCCCCTTTTATACTGAGGTTTCTGGAAATTTTCTAGAAACGCTCTTAACAACCATAACAGACTTTGCTACATCAGTAAAGTATTTACAAATAGACCTATACACTGAATGTGATCTGCATTATGGCCTAGTAACTCTCTTTCGTTTACAGTTTAGTCCCTAGATTCACAACTCAATTATTCACAATCTCCACCTTGCAGATCAAATTTAGTTTGAACAACCACCAAAGCAACATCGAAAAAACCTTCAACAATCTGTAATTCACTCTTGAATTCAGTTTGAGTTGGGCAAGACACCCATTAAGTTCACACAGAACTCAAACTTTGCAGTGGGAAGCACTTTGGTTAGTGCATCTACTGGATTCATATCTGTATGAATTTTAGACACTGCTACAGTCCCTTTGGCAACTTCCTCTGTAATGAATTGCAACTTTACATCTATATGCTTAGTCTTCTCATGGAAGACTGGATTTTTAATCAATTGTAGAGCACTTTGATTGTCACAGAAAACTTGAACTATTTTTTGATCCAACCAAAGTTCATTGAGTAACCCCCTAAGCCACATAGCTTCTTTTACTGCCTCTGTGGCTACAACAAATTCAGCCTCAGTTGACGACAAGGTTACTATTGGCTGTAAGGATGCTTTCCATCTTACTATACGCATGTTCAACATAAACATGTACCATGAAATATACTTTCTCTTATCTAAATCACCAGAAAAATCAGAGTCTACATACCACACGATTTCACTTACACCACTCCTTGACTTCCCATACAACAGACCACATGTAGAAGGGCCCCTGAGATACTTCATAATCCACTTAACAACACCCCAATGAGTTTTATTTGAACAACTCAAAAACCTACTAACCACACTTACAGCAAAGGCTATATCTGGTTTGGTGCAGACTAGTGCATACATCAGGCTGCCCACAGCCTGTGCATATGGTATCCCTTCCATTTGAGCCCTTTCAGCTTTTGTGAGTTGAGCTGTTGACAACTTAAACTGATAACCAAGAGGTGTCAAAACAGGTTTGCTATTGTGCATATCAAACCTTTCTAAAACCTTCTTGATATATTTTTCTTAACTTAGAAATAAAGTTCCAGCAGCCCTGTTTCTGATTATCTCCATGCCAAGGATCCTTTTCGTACTCCCCAGATCCTTCATTTCAAACTCACCTTTCAGTAGATTCTTTAATTTTTCTACCTCAGATTTGTGTTTGCTTGTAATTGGCATATCATCTACATAAAGAAGCAAGTATATAGCTCCACCTTGATCTAAGCCACAAAAATGAACACAATTATCAAACTTGCTTTTGTGATAACCATTATTCAACATGAACTCATCAAATCTCCTATACCATTGTCTAAGGGATTGTTTGAGTCCATATAATGATTTATGCAGCAAACAGACATAGTCCTCTTTTCCTGTGTGTTCAAAACCTTCAGGTTGCTTTATCAGTAGTTGTTCTTCAAGATTTCCATGGAGGAAGGCTATCTTAACATCCATTTATTCCAGCTCCATATCCAACAAAGCCACCATAGCTAAGATGATTCTTATAGAATTGTGTTTGACAACAGGGGAGAAAATTTCAGTGAAATCTATGCCCTCTCTCTGTGTATACCCTTTAGCCACAAGTCTTGCTTTGTACCTAGAGGGCTCAACCTTTGGAATACCTTCCTTCTTCTTAGAGATCCACTTACAACTGATCAACTTCATGTTTCCTAGATTTGGCACAAGTGGTTAATATAAATATTTATTTATTATTGATTTTGATGATAATAAAATTGATTAAGATTTATTAATCTTTTAAAAGCTCAAAATAGTTTTCATATACTTTTAAATCATCATTCTCACTTTATAAATGCTTTATATTCTATGAAAATGTTATTCTCATGTTAATGGTTTCATTTGAAAAGGGACCTAATTGACAAGTTTTATAAAGTTTTGGGCCATAGTATAATTTTATAAAGTTTTGGTGTCAAACTGTAATTTTTCAAAATAGCTCACTGTAGCAATTACTGTAGAAAACGGCGATCCGACATCTTGATAACGACTCACCGACATCGAACAAAATTAAAGATTAGTCTCTAGACACTAACGGCGATCCGACATCTAGATAACGGCGATCCAAAAAATTTAAAAATTCAGCCCAACGGTCATATTGACCAGTCAAATGGAGATCCGACATCTAATTAACGGCGATCCGACAGTGAGCAGAAAGTCAATAACGGCTAGTTTTTAGCTCCAACTATAAATAAGCTCATTCAAATTCAAACAAGATTGATCACAACACGACAATTGAGCTTATATTCGAGAATACAATCTTCATAGAGCTTTAAAACACATTCTTGCTTCATCTATTAACACATTGGGCATTGATTTGGAATCTTAAATATTGTGTGAGAGAGAAACAATTTTTAATCTTTTACTTTGAGTGATTGTAAGTGTTGGGATACACTTGGGTTAAGAGATTTGGGATAATCTCTTGTTGTAAAGGTTCATTGACACATTGGAAGTCAAGTGTAAGCATTTGAAGCCTTGGAGGCTTGCTTAGTGAAATCCTCAAGTCCGGAAAGCTTGGAGGCGTGGACGTAGGCGAGGTTGGCCGAACCACGTAAAATTCTTCGTGTTTGAATCTTTCTTCCCTTATCTTTTTATATTGCAATTGATTTAATTGTTTTTCCATTAAATTCATTTTAGATTTGCATGATAATTTGTTTTAGAATCAAATAATTTTTAGAAACCCAATTCACCCTCCCTCTTGGGTTGCACACTTGTATTTCATTTGGTATCAGAGCTTGGTTCTCTTGTTAGGACTTAACCGTCTAGAGTAAAAGATCCATGGCAACTCAAAATGACTCAACCTTTAAGGAAGGACAATCCATAACTAGACTACCATTCTTTGATGGAAATGACTACCCATATTGGAAAACTAGGATGAGAATTTATTTACAAGCACTAGATTATGAAATTTGGGAAGTTGTATGTGATGGTTCGTTTTTGCCCCTAACTAAAAATGAAGTCAGGGAAGAGATTCCAAAATGTTCAAGGGAATGGAATGAATTGGAAAAGAGAAAAGCTTCTCTAAATTCCAAAGCTATGAATGCTTTATTTTGTGCACTTGATAAGAAAGAATTTCATCGAGTATCTAGTTGTGAAAGTGCCAATGAAATTTGGCACAAACTTGAAGTAGTCTATAAAGGCACAAATCAAGTGAAAGAGTCGAAAATTAGTAAGTACACTCGACAATATGAGTTGCTCAAAATGGAACAAAATGAGAGTGTGTACTCTATGTATACGAGATTTACGGACATAGTAAACACCCTAGGAGAGACCTTCTCAAATAGCGAAAAAGTTAAGAAAATCATTAGGCCACTTCCAAAAGAATGGAGACCTAAAAGAACCGCTATTGAAGAGGCCAAAGATTTAAATACTTTACCTCTTGATGATTTAATTGGTTCTCTCATTTCATATGAAGAAGATTTAGGAGCAGAAAAGGGGCATGAGGAGAAGAGGAAAAACATTGCTCTCAAAGCTTCAAAATATGAGAGTGATGGGGAGAGTGAACCGGATGATGAAGAGTTGGCCATGCTAGCTAGGAGGTTCAGAAAATTCTTCAAGAAAACTAGAGAGAGAAGAAATTTCAGAAACTTCAAGAACCAAAGGGAGAAGAAAGAGGTAATCACATGCTATGAATGCATGAAACCTGGCCATATAAGATCGGAGTGCCCACTTATCAACAAACTCAAGAAGAAAGCCATGGTTGCAACTTGGGATGATAGCGAGGAAGATTCAAGTGATGAATAAGGGTCGCAAGAAGTATCAAACCTACCGCTTATGGGAATAGGAGAGGATGATGATCTCAATGAAGTAAGTGATCCCACCTATGATGAATTGTATGATGCTTTTAAAGAATTGCATAATGAGTTGATGAAGATTGGTAAAAAGAATGTATATCTTAAAAAGTAAATGGAAAAACTTAAAAATGAAAATGAATCTCTAAATGCAAGAATTACATGCCTAGAAGTAGAGAATAAAACATTGCATGATGAAATTGCATTATCAAATGAGAAACCTAGCATCTCACATGAGCATTTAGAATTACACATAGATGATTTGAAAAATGAAAACAAAATGCTTAAGAAAAAGAGCAATGAGTTGAATGAGATTGTTTTGAAATTTATAAATGGGCAAAAGATATTGGATAACATGCTTAATTCATAAAAATGTGTGTTTGACAAAGAAGGTATTGGTTATAAGCCAAACTTGAAACAAAAATATTATAAAAACTACTTTGTGAAGAGTACATCTAGTAACAATCAAATTGTATGTCATTTTTGTAATCAAGATGGTCATATGAAAAATAGATGTCCAGTAAAAAGAAATACATATTATGGTATGAAATGCATTTGGGTTCCAAAAGGAATCACTACTAGCTCTCAAGGACCCAAAAAGCTTTGGGTACCTAAAACTTGAGATTTTCTTTATAGGGCTTGAAGAAGAAAAAAAATAAATGGTACTTGGACAGTGGTTGTTCAAGGCATATGATTGGAAACTATGCATGGTTCTCAAGCTTCACTAAAATTGAAAATGTTGGAGACGTATCTTTTGGAGACAACTCAAAAGGAAAAATTCTTAGAATTGGAAATGTTGGTAAAGTTTCCTCAACTCTAATTGGGAATGTATGTTTGGTTGAGAACTTGAAACACAACTTAATTAGTATTAGTCAATTATGTGATAAAGGTTATAAAGTTATCTTTGATAAATTTAGTTGTGTTATTGAGAATTCATGTGATGACAAGATCTTATTTGTTGGGAATAGATGCGGAAATGTTTATATCATTGACATAGAATGTGCATCTACTCTTGATAAATGTTTTTCGGCATTGCATGATGATAGTTGGTTATGGCATAGAAGGTTATGACATGAAAGTATGGATTTGATTTCAAAAATTTTGAAAAATGATTTAGTTAAAGGCCTTCCAAAAAATGGTTTTCAAAAAGATAAGATTTGTGAAGCTTGTCAATTTGGAAAACAAATCAAAACATCTTTCAAAAATAAAAATTATATTTCTACTTCAAAACCACTTCAACTTCTTCACATAAATTTATTTGGGCCCTCTAGATATGCTAGTCTAAATGGCAAATATTATGCATTTGTGATAATGGATGATTATTCTAGATATACATGGGTATTTTTTCTTAGCTAATAAGGATGATGCTATTGATGCCTTTAAAGTGTTTTGTAAGAAAATTCAAAATGAAAAAGGGTATGGTATTGCATGCATTAGGAGTGATCATCGAGGAGAGTTTGAAAATCATGCATTTGAGACTTTTTGTAATGATTTTGGTATTGAGCATCAATTTTCATCACCTAGAACTCCTCAACAAAACGGAGTTATTGAGAGAAAGAATAGGTCAATTCAAGAAATGGCTAGGACAATGTTGAATGAAAATTCCTTACCTAAGTATTTTTGGGCCGAGACCGTCAACACCGCTTGTTATGTTTTAAATCGTGTGTTGATTAGACCTAATCTTAATAAAACTCCATATGAGCTTTGGAAAGATAGAAAACCCAATATTGGTTATTTCAAAGTTTTTGGATGCAAATATTTTATTTTGAACACAAAAGATAATCTTGGCAAATTTGATCTAAAATCCGATGTTGGTATTTTTCTTGGATATTCAAACTCAAGCAAAGCTTATAGATTTTATAACAAAAGAACTCTAGTTGTAGAAGAATCAATGCATGTTACATTTGATGAATCTAACCCCTCCTCTACGGAGAAAGTTGTTGTTGATAATGATACAGATGAAGATTTACAAAAAGAGTCATCAAAAGATAACCAAAAGGATACATCTAATGGGAACTAAGATGAGCAACATGAAGAAATGAATATAGAGCAAAATGAAGGTACTTCTCAATCACTCCCCAAAGAGTGGAGGTATGTTTCTTCTCACCTTAAGGATGTAATTTTAGGAGATTCCTCGCGAAATGTTGCAATTAGATCATCACTTAGGAATACTTGTGAGCATAATGCATTTATTTCTCAAATTGAACCCAAATCATTTGAGGATGCGGAAAATGATGAACCTTGGATTATGGCAATGCAAGAGGAATTAAATCAATTTGAAAGAAACAATGTGTGGGAATTAGTTCCTAAACCTGAACATCAATCCGTCATAGGTACTAAATGGGTATTTAGAAATAAGATGGATGAATCCGGTGTGGTTGTAAGGAATAAAGCTAGATTAGTGGCTCAAGGTTACAACCAAGAAGAAGGAATTGATTTTGATGAAACATTTGCACCTATAGCAAGGCGAGGTTGGCAGAACCACGTAAAAATCTTCGTGTTTGAATCTTTCTTCCCTTATCTTTTTATATTGTAATTGATTCAATTGTTATTCCATTAAATTCATTTTAGATTTGCATGATAATTTGTTTTAGAATCAAATAATTTTTAAAAACCCAATTCACCCGCTTCTTGGGTTGCACACTTGTATTTCACAAGTGTCCAGGTTTTATTTCTTTGTAAGGAATCCATCTCTTCTTGCATGGCTGCAAGCTACTTATCACAATGCTTACCATTAATGGCTTCATAATAGCTTCTCGGTTCCTCAATTGCTATTTCATCAGCACTTACTAATGCAAAAGCAATTAAGTCAGCATAACCAAGTCTATTTGGTGCTCTGGTTTGCCTTCTTTTCCTATCTCTAGCCAATTTGTAATCTTGTAGATCAGTTTTCTGCAAGGTTGGTGACTCAATGTCTTAAACTTCAGTATGCACCATGTCTTCACTATCAGAAGCTTTTATTTCATGACCAGAAAACTCCACCTTAAGTGTTGGTGTTTTAGTAGAGTGTTCAGTGTCATTATTAGCAAGAATATCAGTATTACCAGCTGCACTTTCTTTCAACAAAGCAGCCTCATAGAACACTACATCTTTACTGATAATGCACTTCTTTTGTTCCCCAAACCAGACCCAGTAACCTTTGACTCCATCAGGGTATCCAACAAAGAATCCCTTCAAGGCTATAGCATTTAGCTTACCTTGATTGATGTGTACATAGGCAGGACACCTAGAAATCCTAAGATTTTCATACTTTGGTGGTCTCCCAGACCATATCTCTTCTGGTGTCTTGAAGTCAATAGTTGCTGATGGGCTTCTATTTACTAAGTAGCAGGTTGTACTCACTGCTTCTGCCTAGAAACATCTTGGAAGTTTTGAGTTGATAAGCATGCATCTAGTTTTGTCTACTATAGTCCTATTCATCCTCTCAGCTAAGTCATTTTGCTGAGGGGTGAATCTGACTGTTTTGTGTCTCAAAATGCCATGCTTTTGACAGAAAGTCTCAAACTCCCTGTTACAGAACTCCAGGCCATTATCTGTTCTTAAGGCCTTTAGCTTCCTACCACTTTGGTTTTCTACCAGTGCTTTCCAGGCTTTGAACTTCTCCACAACCTGATCTTTAATTTTTAGAATATAAAGCCACACATTTTTTAAGTAATCATCTATTAAAGTCATGAAATATCTGCCTCCTGACAGTGATGGCACCTAAGCTGGTCCCCATAAGTCAGCATGTACATATTCTAAGACATGCTTAGAGCTATGCACTCCTTTAGCGAACTTAGCTCTATGTGCCTTACCAAAAACACAATTCTCACAAAAATCAAGACTACCTATCTTGTCTCCACATAGTAGCCCTTATTTCTTTAGTTCTTGTAGCCCTTTCATACTCATATGAGCAAGCCTGAGATGCCAAAGCTTAGTTTTATCTACATCAGATTTTGCTGTCATTACAATATTTACAGGAACAGAAGAGCCAATCAACACATACAATCCATTTTTCTTTTCACCTTTTAGCACTACAGAACCCCTTTAGTCACTCTTATCCCTCCATTATCTGAATTGTATGAGTACTTAGAGTTATCTAACATGCCTAAAAAGACCAGATTTCTCTTCAACTCAGGAGCATGTCTAGCCCCATGTAAAGTTCTAATGACCCAATCAAACATCTTAAATTTGACAGATCCTATCCCAATAATTTTACACCCATTGTTGTTTCCCATGAGAACTCTAGCCCCATCAACAGATTGATATTCATGATAAAGTGGCCTATTGGGATATATGTGAAAAGAACAACCTGAATATAACACCCATTGACCTTCTAAATCACCTTTTAAAGCTATCAGTAGATCAGCACTCTGATATCCTTCATCTGTGGAGTCATTTGAGCCTAAAACTGCATCTTCTGAATTCTCTTGGCTCTCCTTTTTCTTTTTCTCTGCACAATCTCTGATGTAATGCCCTTCTTTTCTACAGTAGAAACACTTCATTTTCTTCTTTTTCTTGTCTACATTCTCTTGATTCTTTCCTTGCCTCTTCCATTGATTCTTATTTTTTTGATCATTCTTATTCTTTTTTTCTAGCAATCAATCCCTCACCATTGCTTTCCACATGCTCATTCTTATGAATTTCTTTAGAACACAAAGATGCTTTAACATCTTCCAAGGTTAAAGAGGTTCTGCCATATACCATTGTATCTACAAAGCCTTCACAAGGCTTTGACAGTGAACTCAGCAGAAAGAAGGCTTTGTCTTCATCACTTATCTTTACATTCTCGACCCCTTCAAGATCTAGGATGATCTTGTTGAAAGTGTCGATATGATCTTGAATTGAGACCCCTTCTCTCATTGAGAAGGTGCATAGCCTTTTCTTCAAGAATAGTCTGTGAGCCAAAGACTTCTTCATGCATAAAGCTTCAACCTTGTTCCAGATTCTTAGGGCTGTCTTTTCCTCAGAAATTTCTCTCAAGATTGAGTCACTGAGACTCAAGATGAGAGTACTGTGAGCCTTGTTATGAATATGTTTCTTCTTTTCATCGGACACTGAAGTTGTAGGAGCCTCTGGATCATCTTCTTCCAGAGCAGATTCAAGGCCCTGATGCACAAGAATGGCCCTCATCTTCAGTTTCCAAAGTGAGAAATCACCACTAATGGTGAACTTCTCAATTTTAGACTTTGGAAGAGACATTGCTATGAACCACTAATGCTATGATACCACTTGTTAATTTTTAGAACCAATTCCCAGAAAAAGATCCAAGCAAAACAGATCAAGAATCAAAGAAAGAAATATACACCAGCTGATGAGCTTAACCAAAACAACATTGTTTGAAGGAAAAACTCACACACTTCTATTACTCAAACTGATTACACACGATCACACATCCAAAAGGAGATTACAAGCTTTCAGTTAAAGCAAGAATTATAGAATTTGGATGAGAAAACAAAGAGAAATCACACTAACTCCAGAGGTTGTTCATCAACTCCTTTTATACTGAGGTTTCTCGAAATTTTCCAGAAACGCTCTTAACAACCATAACAGACTTTGCCACATCAGTAAAATATTTACAAATCGACTCATACACTGAATACGATCTGCACTATGGCCCAGTAACTCTCTTTCGTCTACAGTTTAGTCCCCAGATTCACAACTCAATTCTCCACAAGTAACTTAATTGTCCCTAAACAGTGAAACATAATGTGTGAAAAAATTAAACAAAAACTAACCATATGATTAGTAGCTCCGAAATCAATAATGCAAGAAGTAGAACGTGGTAAATGAGCAACATTATGGGCAAGACAAGTCAAATTGATTTATGGAACTTTGTTACTCATTAAATTTAATCTTGGTTGAGTGTTAATTAATTCCAAGATCTATTGATATTGTTTTGGCTTGAGAGGAAAGGCTTGTAATGCTGGAGGATTCATAGAAATTTAGTTGACAATAAGTTGAGTTGGTTAATTTTGACCTTTATACAACTTATGGATAGGAGGATATCCATGTAACTTGTAGCGTTTTTCTTTCACATTGTCTCATCTTTCCATGAAAATGACAAATTATTTTATTATAATAAAATGAATTTTGCTTGGAAATTTACCTGATGCTATGTTGTCGCTCATCGTAAGGAACCAAAGCAACGACTTTTCAAACATGTAGAATTGGATTTATCAACAATATTTGGCATCTCATAACTATATATGTTTCGTTCAAGACCATAAGAAACTGTATAGCATGATCTCTATCTCTATATGCCTCAAAGATCTTATTAGAATTCACATTGAAGTGTCATGACCCATATATCCCAAAACACATCTTACTAATTAAGGTGTGAATCACCCCTTATAAACCTAGCACCTGTCTCGTGCTTTATTGATGTAGGATTTGCCTACGGTGTTACATGCACCCCCTTAAGGACTCAGCATCTTTACTGAGGTTTGGCCCACCATCGCTAAAGAGGACACGTGAAGCCACTTTGAAACCGTCTGTTATAACCCAACCTAGACTTGACAAGATATTGTTCGCTTTTATTTCTAGGCCGCCTATATATCCCAAAATGTGTCTTGCTAATTAAACAGTAGATTATTCTTTTTAAACCCAACATCTCTCCTGTGCATTGTTGATGTAGGATTTGTCTAAGGTGTTCATATGTTGACACAACTTAAAAGTAATATTAAACTCCCAAGTATAAGAGTGTCGTGTTGTATTATAACTCGGTGAGTCCGAGGTCGATCCACAAAGAAAAGATTTAATTTGTTTATTTTATTTTATCTAAAAATTGAAATTAAAACTTGAATTTAAACAACTTAATTTAAATGAAACTATGGAATTGAACTAGTTAGGGTTATGGATCCACTCTTAGGAATAAATAAAACTTAATAAATTCTTTTTGCCAATTTATTTAAATTTATTACCCAAAAGATTAATTATACAAATTATTATTATTTTCCCTTTAATTTTATGATGGATTAAGTATTTATTATGCCAAAATTTAATTTGTCTACAATAAGTCAAAATACCATTTCACCATGCCTTATATTAAGATCTTAAGAATTTATTGTGCCAAATTCATTTGTTTGTCTACAATAAATCAAAATTTCAAAATATAAAACATGTATAAAATTAAATAGAAAATAATTTAATTTATAAAATTAAAAATAGAATTTGATTAAATCATATTTATTACCTAAGAGTTTTACCTTCCCCTAACTAATATTATTTAGTTAAGCATAATTAAAATAAAAAGAAGGAGTAGAATTGAATTACTTATAATTAAAAGTAATAAAAACAACTAAAATTGGAAATAAAACTAATTTTATTTATAAAAATAATTATACAAACTATTAAAAACACACCTGGAAATCAAGATTACAAGGAGATGGAGAGAATTTGAGAAGAAGAGAGTTGTAGAGAGATGATTAAAACATAAAAATGAGGCTCTATTTATAGAAAAATAAATTCATAATCCAGTACTTTGCGGTCTATCATAAGCTTCATACATGTGCTCCTCACAACCTTTAGATCAAGATCCAATGGCTGGTCAAACTTCAAAAGTCAACATCACACGTGGCATCATTTGACTCGTCCGATTTGCCCAAAGAACGGTTGGGATTTGGCGGGTTAATGGGTGGATCGGGTCGACCCGAATACAAAGATTCGGATCCTCCCACTTGCTTCACCAACCATTGCCACGTGGCACAATTATGACCACGAAATCATGGACGGTTGAGATTTAGTCAAAATTGCCAGCTATCCCATGCACTCATATCTATTGTAAGCTCATTTCATCATCCAATCAGTGCTCGGTCAACAGGAAAAGTCAACTTTTTTTTATACAAGCCCAATTTTAAGCCGATCTTGACTGATCTTAAGGTTTTCGGACCTCCGGAATCCAAATTTGACATCCATTTTTCTGTTTGGAGCCTCGAAGTACGTGAAATTAATATTTTTCCTAATAAACACATAAAAATACACAAAATTAAATATATTTAAAACATAATTAATAATTCCTAATATATTACATAAACACAAATATAAATTATAACATAAGCATAAAATAACATATTATCGCTTGATAATTCAACAATTTTTAATACTAATCATATGTCATGAATCAGCTCAGACCTTGTAAGATATTGTCTACTTTGGGCTTCAACAAGGTATACACGATTTTATTTTTGGGGCACCCATACACCCTAAAACGCATCTTGTCAATTAAGGTGTGGATCATCTCTTATAAACCTAATATCTCTCTTGTGCTTTGTTGATGTGGGATTTGTCCAGGGTGTTACATGCATCCCCTTAGGGACTCAATGTCCTTGCTGAATTTTCCCTACCATAATTAAAGAGGACACACAGAGCCACTCTGATACCATTTTTCGTGACTCAAACTAGACTTAGCAAGATATTGTCTGCTTAAGGCTTTAACTAGTCCCATATGGTTTTATTTTCGGAGCATTCATACACCCCAAGACGTGTTTTGCCAATTAAGGTGTGGATAATCTCCAATAAATCCGCATTTCTCCTATGCTTTGTTGATGTAAGATTTACCTTGGATGTTACATTTATTATGACCCAATTAGACCTAGACAGATATTACCTACTTTGGGCCTCAACAAGGCCAGCACAATTTTGTTTCTAGGGAGATCATACATCTTAAAATGTGTCTTACTAATTAATGTGTGGATCACCTCTTATAAACCTTGCATTTTTCCCGTGCTTTGTTGATGTGGGATTTGCCTAAGGTGTTACATACACCCCTTTAGAGACTGAGCATCCTTGCTGAGGTTTACCCTACTATCGCTCAAAAGGACACGCAAAACCCCTTTGATACTATCTATCATGACCGAACCCAGACCGGACAAGATATCGTCACTTTGGGCCTTAACAAGGCCTGCACGGTTTTGTTTCTAGGGTGCCCATACCCCTTAAAGTGTGTCTTATCGATTAAAGTGTAGATCACATTTTTATAAACCCAGCATATCCCCATGCTTTGTCGATGTGAGATTCGCTTAGGGTATTACACTTATGGTGTGTTTATTAAATGAGAATCAGAATATGATGGTGATAACTCTATGAAATGAGAGTTATCAAGGCATTTCTAGACTTAAACTAATATTATTTAGAGGGTAAATGATGTGTTTTTTTTATTACATTTTTAGTTACATTTTGTATAAGTATCTATTTAAGTTTACTTTTAATAAAGTGATTGTGTTTTAGATCACTTTGTGCTCTAATTATGTGCATGATTGTAGGTGATAAAAAAGATCGAGCTTTATGGATAGAATAACTATAGCTGCAGACTTATAAAAATGATAAAGAACTTGTCTGCAAATTAACTAAAACAAGTTTGAATTAGAGAAGATGTAGTAGCAATTACTGTAGCAATCCAAAAGCCAATATAGACAAGACTACCCGCGTGTTAACTGACAAAGTAGCGACAAGCAGCACAAAAACATATGTGATCCAAGGTTTCCAAGAAGGAGACACATGGCCTCATGCTTTTGGTTGCTTTAATTCCGAGATATAAAAAGAGCACACATGAAAAAGACAAAGGGGAGAAAGTTGTCACACAAAAATGACTGAGTGAAAAAGAAAAAGAGAGAGTTGAAGGTTGCAGCAAGGGATTTCTGAGAAAAAAGAAGAGAGATGGCAAAAACTTAACAGAGGGACGTCTTGAATTTGGCGAATCTCAATTGCTACTCTTTATTTGCTTGTTTTCATCTCTCTATAGGAATGTATGTGATGGTCAAAATGTTTGTTCTTACTGTTTTGTTGCCTATCATGAATTAACTTTGATGTAGTTGGGTGTGAAACAAGCTTAATGATTGTTTGACTTATATATGTGCGGTGCTTAGCATCTACTATAGCATTTTGTCTTGATTTTAATTATTGCAAATATCTATCTCAGTTGGCTACCTATTTAGTGGATACTAGCTAAAAAGGAGCCTAAGAAAGGTCTGACTTAGTGGAACAAACCAAGACAATACATGGTTTTATATTGAGTTTCCCAAGTTGAGTTAATCTCAGATTTGATAAGATTAGTGAAGAACTAAACATAGGGATTCACCTTGTAAGGCAATTGAAATCTAGAATGCATAATACTATATCTAATGTTAGCATAAGAACCGGTCACTGTTAGGTTGCATATATATATAAGATATCCAACAAGTGACAGCTGAGGATGTATGCGAGATTCTACCCAGTGCTGTAGCAGGTTCTATAGTAATAGTATCGTAATTCAAAAATAGTGGATACCATTAAGTGAGTTTAAGCATTCAACTACTGCTTTCCCATTGAGTATATCTTAGTGTTTGACTTGAGATTTTCCTTTTTGCATTATGTTTATTGCATTTTTAATTTCGTTAGGTCGTTAATTTCATCATTATTTTATTTTAATTAGACTAAAATTACATTGTTAAAATTGTTGTAACAAATCCTATAACATTAATCCCTGTGGAGACGATTTAGATACTCATCATTATATTACTTGTTGTGTACATTTGCACATTGACACCTACAACAATATGCACCAACAGAAGGAATCAGAATGAGTTAAAATCAGAATGAATTGAAATAGGAATAGGAAATGGGAATCAGAATAATTTGTTTACTTGAATTATAAGAATTTAAATCAAAATGAGCTAGATTACCATTAATATGTTTACTTGCCTTGGAATTGGAAACAGAATGAGCTAGATTGTTACAAATTATTAACAGGTCCTTAATAACTATTATCATAATAATAATTTTTTATTTTAATTATTGTGATTATTATTAATAAATAATGTTAATAATAATAATAATTATTACATTATATACTAATATTAATATTAGAAATAATAATAATCCATTTCAAATAATAATAATAATAATAATAATCTTCATCAACATCGTCGTTCGACAACATTATCATCATTGGCATCATGTTGGCATCAGAACGGAACACGACGCTGCTGCTGTCGTCTATGACACGATGGTTGCACGTGACTACTATTGCCTGCGATACAACAACCAAGGATTAGCTAGTATTCCATCGGCGATAACCAACAACGACGATGGAGCTCGTTAATGGGATCACGTTCCCCCCCCCCCCTTTTTAAATTGAGGACAAAATTAAGGGTGGCAAAATGAATAAACAAATAAAATTTGAATTGAATCATAAATGAGTTAGGTTAAAACTCTACTGATTCAGATTCGATTCATTTATTAAACGAATTGAAATCTAAGATTCGGATTCGATTAATTTATTAAACAAATTGAAATCTCCAGATTCGGATTTGATTCGTTTAATTGATTTAGTAGAATTAGTAAACAAATTGAATCAAATCTGATTCATTTACTATTCGTTCATCCGATAACAAATCCATAAAGAATCAAATTGAATATGAGTTCATTTACAAAAATATAATTAATAAAAAAATTATATACAAGATGATGTTTCCACTAGATCTATCAATTCTGATGCACATTGTGTGATGGATTATAGTAGTGAATTTACAAGTCTTGAGGTAACTTTGGTTTATAAATAATTTTGCAATAATTTTTTATGAAATTTTATTTAACTTACATGAGATTTTGTCTATTTAAATATTCAAGAGTAGAGAAGCAATGATTCAATCAACTCACGATGTTAGAAAAAAAATGGTATAATGGTTGTCATCAAGAGAGCAAAACTAGGTCCTGATTGTAAAACACTAGGATCTTTTCTGGTTGTGAAAGAGTGGAAAGTATGAAAAAACATTAACAAGAAAGTAAGGAAAAAAAAAAGACTCGAAGTCGGGAATAACTATTACGAAAAGATATAGATGTTTTTTTAAATTAAAAGGTCAAAAGTTGGACATTCATAATGATTGGATGTTAAAGGTAATGAGTGGAGTGCATAATCATCCAATTGAAAAACATCTTGAAGGGCACTCATTTCTAGTGTGATTAACTATAGAAGAAACGTCAATATTAGTTGACACATAAAAAAAAGGTAAAAACAAGGATATTTTAGTCACTTTGAAAAAAAATATACATTTAACGTTTCTACAATGAAGTCAATATACGCTGCATGACTAAGATATAAAGTGATTGAGATGGCTAGCAGATCATAAATGAAACAACTTTTAAGTTATCTTAACATAATTACATTGAGTGGCATAAGTGTTATGATAACACCAACATTGTGAAGGAGTTGATTTTGCATACCCAATTAGGGGTGGCAAAACAAATTATCGAATTGAGTTAAAATCAAATCATAAATGAATTAGGTCAAAACTCTGCTGATTTGAGTTTGATTCATTTATTAAATGAATTGAAATCTCAGTATTCGGATTCATTTCGTTTAATTTATTTAGTAGAATTAATAAACAAATCATCGAATTTGGATTTGTTTATCTTATAACAAATCCATAAAGAATCAAATGAATATGAATTCATTTACAAAAATATAATTAATAAACAAAAATCAAGGAAAACAAAATATAAAAGACCATAAATTTAACATCCTAGAAAATATAAACTTATTGTCATTTATAATTAGTATACTAGCTTTCAAATTTTAAATTCTTTTTACACATATGTAAGGATAAATAATTAATTTAATTAAACAAATTTGAAATGAATAGATTGTACTCAATTTGTATACAACTCGTTTATTAAACGAATACTAAACAAATAAATGAATCAATGTCCTCAAACCTGGGTTCGGTTTGTTTAATTAGTGAATCAATTTCACCCATTTTCAAACAAATCAATTTTTTGAAACTCAAACCCCATTTGATTCTCATCGAATCAAATAGACTAGACAAAATTGAGATTATTGATTTTGTTGGGGGCAAAATTTGAAATCGCAACTCTTGGGAATGGGAGACTAGGGGAGGGAATCAATCCCCCCATTCTTCATTTCCCAAATTAAGGCATGCCACACAATTCTGATTCTAATTCTCGCCTTTATTTTGCATAGTAAATACTGTTAATAATTCTAATTTCGGATTGCGATTCCCTAATTTAGGAAATAAACACAACATTTGAGTAGTAGACTGTCATGGAGTCCAAACATTGAGATAT